>BKCP01011403.1:1070336-1117199 GCA_008636005.1 Striga asiatica | reverse complement strand
ATTATTTGAAATTTTGAATTCAAATTCATGTTGATCCAAACCCCTTATTTCATGCCTTGAGCGATTTTATGAGAATTAAGTCATGAGAATTTTTTTATTTTGTAACCCCCTTTATTCTAGCCATTAATCTCTCTGATTAAAACCATGAGATTTGTAACTCTCATTTGGTTAAATACGTAACCCCCCCCTCCTTTCATCTTCTTCTTCCTTCTTCACGTCACCCTCATTCCTCTCAATCTCTCTCTCGGTCTCTCTCTCTCTATCTCTCACTCTCTCATTTTTCCTTGTTCGCCGAAAAACGCCCCAGCCCTTTCTTCCTTCGCTCGTCGACCCGTCGGACCGTCAGCCGCACGTTGACGACGAGAGCCGCTGTCTCGCCCGGCCTCATTACGCCACGCGCAGCAGCCGCCGCCGCGAGCTGCCGTTCCCCCGCCACAACAGCAACTCTCCGACGGCCTTCACTCGTCCATCCCGTGAGCACGAGCCTTCGGTCATCACCTTCGTCGAGCGAGCCGCTATTAACGTCGAGCGAGTCAAGCGGACGATCGTCCCCGCCCGTAGGAATTGTAATTTCCGAACTCCGTTCATCCAACACCGAACCTCGACTATTTACCCTTTGGTGTTTGGTAAATCTATTTTTACTAAACTCCACAATTTTTCGATTATATGTGATGTTCGTGAATTTGATAAGTGTTGACGACTATATGTTCGATTTTAATAATTTTTCGTCTAATAAATATCGAATATCGTTAGATGTTTTGAAATCCTCATTATGTTCGTTCCTTGCTGTTATATAAATGATATTTCTTGCTGTCAGGATGATATATGAACCGAGCGTGAGATTCGAACATCCAGTATGCATGTGATATCATTTTATGTGAAATCATGTTGTCTTCATTGTTCTGTTGTGCTGCGTATTGAGCCATCATACACTGAATATTTGAAGTTGTGACCTTCATGAGATATGTAGTATGTTGAGTTTGCTATATCTGGGCTTTAGAATTTCTCGATTCCGATCTATATCGGAAATGTTATGATTTTTACAAGATTTGTTGTACTTCCAGTTTTTCCCATACCCAGCAGCATAAATGTGTTTAATATTTGATCTGTTTTTCATGTCAAATTGTGCTCGTATAAACTTACATTATTCATGAAAGTTATAGATCTGTCTCGTGCCTTTCAAATGAGATAAATTGCATGTTGATATGTGCTCTGTGGCTCGAGTTAGGATTTTATGAATTTAGAGATGCATGAGTTGAGAATTATCATGTTGACAGAAATCTGAGACTGAATGTTAATTGATTGTTCACTATCAAAAATGATCTTATATGATTGTGTATTATAAATGAAAGTTGTAGAGGCATGCTTAAGGTTTGATTTGAAATTTGAACCATATCATTTAGAGGTCTGTAGCTCAAGATAAGTGTTAAAAACTGAGGTGCTGTCCATGTCATATATTAAATCCTGACAGGTTTACTGAATCTCATATTTTGTGTTTAAAAGCATTGATAATGTGATTATTTGCCACTATTATCTTCTGCAAAGTTGTAGAAATTTGAGTTGCCTATCATGTGGATTTTGAATCTCATTAATAGCATGCCTGTAGCCCCAGTTAGATAGTAATTACTGAAGCCTGATCAAGTTTAATTTTCCAGTTTTGGACTGTGACTCAAATTTTAATGATTGTTGATTTATCACCTGTTAAATGACCTTATTTGTTTTCAGTATCTTCATAAGAATTGTATATTCATGTCTTAGGATTCCAATGCAACTTGATTCATGTTCATATGAGTTATATGCTGAGAGCTATGTCTATTTTAAAAATGCTGCCGGGTTAAGTTTCAAAACTTATGTGTTATTTTCGAAAATGTGTCTTCTCTTGCTTTGATGCGTGTTTAAATGATTATATGAACTTAGTTAGACATAGTGATTATAGAATAATCTGTAATAAGGCTGTTTTAATAAATGTAGGTGTTTGACGAGTCGACCTCGCCGCCTACCCTTGTTTTGTGTTTATTCCGATCGCTGCCAGGTGGGTTCATTTATGTCTAATCTACATTTATCGCAATTGTTATTTCGTATAAATGTTTGTCGCAATAGCTTTTGTATGCGTGAGAATCCTAGTCTAAGTGTCCCGGCGGTAGTGCCTTTGACGAATGCATAATTAGTGGAAGTCACCTGCTTGTTGCATCCGGAAGGTGGACGCCCGAATCCGTGTAGAGCGGAGGGGATTGTCTGAACGCCCGAATCCGTGTAGAGCGGAGGGGTAATTCAACTTCACTGTCTCCTGGATAATATCCTATGCCCGTTGCATCCGGGGTGGGAGTGCTTCCTGCAGTTACATCCTTGCCGATGTCTGGTCGGAAGGTTTGTTGTATGTACATAGGAGGTCTGCGATAGGGCTTAATAGGGAGTTAGATCTGGATTCTATGCATACATTAATTATGGTTATGGATCTTTATGCGAAATATACTGTGGGGTAATGATGAGTGTGATGGTTGTACTCACCCCCATTTACTTTTCTGTCCTCTTGTTTCCTCTTCCTACCATTTTAGGTTGAGCATGGTTGGCGGAGGCAGCGAGTGACGATAGAGTGGTGGTCGTTAGATTGTGTGTTACTTGCTTCCGCTTTGCTTTCTATTATCTCGATAAACCATTTGTCCAACTTTGAATAACTATGTTTCCACTTTATTTATTTCGAACCTGTTGATTAGACTATTGAATTCTGTTGAAGTATTTGTTTATGCATGACTGGTTTGAAGTTTATGGATAACTTGGGATTTTGTTTTGAGCTGTTGGATTGTATCTGTGTAAATGTTTATTTGTTTTAGTTGTTTAAGTAGCGCCCATTAAATATTAAAGTTTAAATTGGGATTTCGCGAAAAATAAACTCTGATTTTTATAAATAAAGTCGGTAAATCTTTTAAAATAAAACGGGGCGTTACAACACGGCATCCACGAAGGAGTCACTGATCGAGGTCGACCACGGCTCGATCGAGCAGTTCCGAGTCCGACCGCGAGGACCATGATCGACGGTCGAGGAGGACGCGGGCGTCAAGCCAACACGAGTAGAAAAGGTTAGAGAAGCCGAAGCTCACAATGCCCACATTCACGGGGACCGACCCGGGCACGTGGTTAAGTTGAGCCACGCAATATTTTGAGATCAACGAGGTGCCCAAAACCGAGAGAGTTAAGATCGCCGCCTATTACTTGGATGGAGAGGTAAACATATGGTGGCAATGGATCTCCGACATTTACAAAGGCAAAAACATGCGCGTACATTGGAGAGATTTTGAGAAGGAGCTCATCACACGTTTCGGATCTAGTGATTGTTACGACTGTGATGAAGCTCTATCCCGCATACGCCAAAGTGGTAGTCTCTGTGATTACCAAAAGGAGTTCGAGCGTATCTCGAGTCGCGTACGCGATTGGCCTGAGAGGGCAGTCGTAGGCGCGTTCATTGGAGGGCTTAAGCCCGAGCTTGCTTCCGAAGTCCGTCTCGACAGGCCACAATCGATGAGGGGTGCGATGGAATCTGCACGAATGCACGAAGACCACTTGGTCGTGATCCGTAAGGTAGGCAGCGGCGATGGACGCACAGAGCAGCGCCGTGCGAACGCGGTCCTTGAGCCACCACCGCAAACCGAATCCGAGAAGGCCATGGAAGAGACGGGACCAAAAAATTACATGCGGCGCCTAAGTCCCGAGAAGATGCAAAGGCGACGCGAGAAGGGACTTTGTTTTTCATGCAATGAACCATTCACGCCCGGGCACCGATGCAAAGGGAAGCAAGTCTACCTACTCGAGACACTCAAGCCCGAAGAAGAGAACGAGCAATGGGCGCACCTTTACTTAAATCCCCAACTAGAGATGATGCACATGATGAAGGCAAAGCGAGGACCCAAGATGATGAGATTTGATGCCGAGATTCTAGGGCGCAAAGTCGACGTGTTGGTCGATAGTGGTTCGACCCTTAACTTCATTAGAGAGGACTTCACCGCGAAGCTTGAAGTCCCAATGACCAGAGTCGTGCCATTTGGTGTGAGAGTCGCGAATGGAGAAGAACTTAAGAGTTCAATGTTGTTCAAAAAGGTGTCAATACAAGTACAAGGTGAGGAGTTGAAAGTTGATCTCTATGCGCTAGAATTGTCCGGACCTGATGTGGTACTGGAGGTCCAATGGTTGGAGACGCTAGGGACCGTGACTACCAATTTTAAAAAAGGAACTATGGAGTTTGAAAGGGCGAAGAAGCGAATAAAGTTGTGCACGAGTGACGAGGGAACCGAGCCGGTCGAGCTGAAGAGTCTCAAGTTCATTATCCTTGAGGACAAGGAAATTCTTAAAGAGAGCGGGGATGATGAAGATGTGGTCATTGACCGTTCCGAGCCCAAGGACAAGCCGCACTTGAGCCATGGGAAAAGGTGCGAAAAGGGTCGGGACGACCGCAGGGGTTGCGCGAATGAGGCTCGTCATGGCCGCGCACGAGGAAACCGCACGACGCGTAGATGCGCGACACGCATGAGCCGCGTGACGGGGTGCGCAGGAACAAGACGCGCGAGGCAGGATCGTGTGAAGGTGGGTACGCGCGCGATGACGCGGCGGGACGATGGCGAGGGCATAGCGATGTGTTCGGGCGGTTCGCGAACGATGGCTAGTACGTGGCTCGACCACGCGATGGGTGATTGGGACAAAGGACGCGAACGACGGACCAGCAGCCGGGGAGAGGTTCACATGCGAAAAGGGGAGCGCGCGCGTGGCGTGACGAAGCACTCGCGAGGCGCGGGCGGAGACGCTGATGAAGGATCGTGTGTTACGTCTAGCTCGGTTCGCTCGAAACCCGCGCCGACGCCTTGGTCCATTTACATTAGGATGCTAATACGCGCGCCGACGCCTTTGTACTTCACGATACGTGTGACGAAACTCGGATGTTGGTCCTATTCCAATCACTGTGATGAAACGTGGATGTTGGTCCTATTTCTATCATGAACTCTATGTAAAATCACAAGAGAAAACACACGAGAACTTTGAACACAATGTTCGACTTTTCTATTCACTCATCAATCCATAATTTCGAATGGTACATAGTGGGTATTTATAGATACCAAATAGATCTAATCCTAGTCTAGAAAGAACTCCTAAATCATGCAAGTAAATAAATCCTAAAGCAACTAAACATCTAGGGAATAAAGACTTTCCTAACAATTAAAAGACTAATAGGCACATGCCTTTTATTTGGACTCCTAACCAAACTAATACTCCTAATTATGCTAAGTAAATCAGGTCCCAAATTCTTTGCTTGCCCGCCAAGTCGTCGCGCGCCTCAAACCCTAGCCATCCATGTCACGCACCGCCTTGCTAAGCCTATTCCTCCTTGCGCGCGATAATGAGCGCGCGCGTCTTCCACGCGTTGCCTTCATCGCGCGCTGTGCGCCCTCGCCCTTCAGCCCGCGCGTGCTTGTTTGTTATGTTTTTGTGTGTTTTTCTTGTGTTTTATTTGCTTGAGTCGAGTCGTTTTAGGTTTGATTTTTGTGTCCCGGTCCATTTTTGTTCGTTTTTAGTAGTTTTTAGTTTTTAGTCGTGCTCGTATATTTTTCCTATCTCTTTTGTGCGTTTTGGTGGTTTTGTAGGTTCGAAAGGAAGATGTAGTCATTTCGTGATGTACCGTATCGAGTGCTAATTCAATTTGTGTGTCTTCCATGTCGAGGAGGAAAAGATTTGAGGAGTGTGAGTCGAAGTTTCGAGTCGATCGGAGGCCTGTGGAATTAATTAGAGCTTTTCAAAGTCGAGCCATAGCCCACTTTCAATTTGAAGATTCGAGCCCTCGAAATTTCTATGCCCGCGAATTCCCCATATATGCCCTGCTCGCGAGACGTTAGAGCCCTCGAAATCCTTTTCAGTCGCGAGTCCCAACTACAACATGCCTTGCCCGCGAGTTTCTGATTTCGAGCCCTCGAAATTGCTCCACCTCGCGAGTCCTTGCGAGACTCACCTTTGCCAGCGAAATTGGCTCGCGGAATTCAAGCTGTAACTCGCGAGCGAGCCTTAGCTCGCGAGTGTTTTCTTTTTTAAATGTGTGTGTTTAGTGCGTGTTTTTGGTACTTTGTATATATAAATTTTGGTCCTTTTTATTTGGATCATCTAGATTTCATTTTTCACTTTCCCACTTTGGGAATAGCTATTTTCTTTTTAGTTTTCTCTCTTCTCTCTCTTGTGAGCTCTATGACATCATTTTCCGGCGAATTTTCTGGAGACTCTTATTTTGTTCAAGTTCCGAGCTTTTGACTCCGATTTTCGTCTAGCACGCAATAGAAGATTGGGTATTTGCTTTTAAAGCTCATTACTTCGATTTTTGCCCCGTTTTTACTTATGATGTTTATCAAGGTGATTTTGGGTGTTTGCTTGATGATGGAGGGAATGTTTGGACTTGGTCATTGCTCTTGCTTGTTTTAGTAGGGATTAATTACTTGCCTATCTAGATTAAGGGTTAAGACTCTATTTAGAGCTTAATCACTTAGGTTAGAAGGTTAGGATTAGTGACCTAGTGTTTAGAACTTGCAAATTGTTCGTCATCGAGTTCGTTTGGTGTCGATAGCATAGAGACTCCGATAGTGTTAATTGCTTTATTCTCTCGTTTATTATTTCTTTCAATTTCGAGCATCAATTAGTGTTAATCCATCCCCAATCCAAATTGATTAGCATGTTTAGCTTTTATTTTCTCATTTTGTGTGATTTGGACAATTGAGTGGTAAACGAAGCTGCAAACCGTCTTCCTTTGAGAACGACTCGAGGTCAGGTAGCTCGGTTACCAACTACCCACAAAATACTACAAAACAAAATGGCGCCATTGCCGGGGAAGGCAAGTAGGATGCCTAGTTATTACTTGATTACCCCTTTTTCTCGTGTTTCTCTTGATTTTTGTGAACCTTGCTTAATTTCCGTATTTCTCTTGATTTCTCTTGCTTTTGTAGATAGTTGTGTTTTTGGATTGTGTTTTGCTCTTGTTTCCCATTGGTGCATTCGCGGGTATAGTTGTTGGTTGTGTTTATGCGAGGTAGACGGAAGAAAGCAACCCGAGAGGAGACTCCACCGTTAAATCTCTTCGTTGAGCTCAACATAGACGAACCACAACCGGAACCCGAGCTCGAACCCGAACCAATGGCGGCACAAGGAGATCAATTGCCATAACCACCCCAAAACATGAGGTACTTTGCACGACCAATCATTGGAGACAACACTTCGTGCCTTGTGCTTGGGGAGGCGGCCCGAAACTATGACCTCAAGACGATCCACTTCAATCAACTTCCCTAATTCTATGGCCTTGCACAAGAAGGTGCCCTCAATTTCTTCCGAGACTTCTACTCCACGGTCAACACCTTCCCTCTCCAAGGCTTAACCGAGAACCAACTTCGTATGAGATGTTTCCCCTATACCTTGAAAGATCGGGCCAAGACTTGGTTCATGACATTGCTTCCGAACTCACTCAACACGTGGGAAGCCGTCTACGAGAAGTTCATGGGCAAGTACTATTCGCATCAAAAGACAACCGATCTCCGAGCACAAATGGCTAGCTTTAGCCAAAACCCGGGCGAGACCTTTCACGAAGCATGGGAGCGTTTCAAGGGCTATCAACTCCAATGCCCACATCATCATTTTTGCTTGGGTGTGCTCAACCAATTCTTCTACGATGGGCTCTACCAAACTCTCCAATACATGGTGGACCATGCGGCCGGGGGAGGTATCGAGAGTCACACGGCCGAGGAGAACTACGAGTTGTACGAGATGTTGAGCGAAAATTCTCAAAGGAAGAGCGTGCGAAAGAGGACTCCCGTGAATGAGGCTACACACTCGTCCGGGTCGACTAATGATGCCGCTTTGGCTAAGTTAGCCTCATTGGAGGAGGAGCTCAAACACCTTCGTCTACGTGATTCCAAGTCGACTCAAGTAGTTATGGCGGAGGTGTGTGGTTGTTGTGGAGAGATGGGGCACGGAGGCATGAGTGTCCACGTTATATGGAGCCGGTTTATGACCCGAATGTTGTGACGGTCCCTTTTGATGTCAATGTCGTGCAAGGGTATGCTCCCCGAGCTCAAAATGATCCATATTCGAAAACCTACAATGCCGGGTGGAGGAATCACCCTAACTTCTCTTGGAGGGACCCGAAGGTGAACTATCCACCTCAACTGGCACCACCTCATGTCTTTGCCCCGTCTCAAAACCAACCATATCAACCGAGACCCGAATTCCAAGGCTACCAACCGAGGCCTGAGTTTCAAGGATTCCAACAACCACAAGGAGGATTTGTTCCAAGGCAACCAATGCCACCTCAACCGGAGCCCGAAAATGAGACTAAGGCGAATCCCTCAGACGTTCGAATCGACAATATGGAGAAGTAGCTTCAAAGCCTTGCATCGACCGTGTCCACTCTCCATGATGCGGTTAAGGGCGTACCTTCAATCCAATCTTCCCTCAAATGCCTCGAGACTCAAGTGGGGCAACTCGGGACTTTAATCGGCGAAATGCAAAGGAGCAAGATGAAGGACAAGCTCCTGAGCCAACCCGAGCATGTGAATGCCATTATGGTGTTGAGGAGTGGCAAAAAGGTTGATAACCATGTAGAGGTGCCTAAGGAGAATTAGGTGGAGGAGACTCTTGTCGAGGATGAGGATGAATCGATTGAGGAGGTTGAGGTCTCGAAGGGTAAAGCCGTAGTTGATGAGAGGATCAAGAAAGAAAAGTCAAAGATGGATGCACGTGAGGGCTTACACAAGTCGGCTACACCTTATAAGCCACCGGTTCCCGACCCGAGCCGTTTGGAAAATACAAAGAAGGAGCGTCAATTCAAGGACCTCTTCAACATGCTCTCGAAGGTAAACGTCAATCTCCCACTTTTAGACGTTATCAAGAATGCCCCGACATACGTGCAATTTTTCAAGGATCTAGCATCGAAAAAGAGGAGGTTTGAGGACAATGAGAAAGTCATGATTTCTGAGGTAGCCGCAACCACTATACCTCGGGAAAAGTGCGATCCGAGAGCCTTTGTGATGACGATCACTTTTGGAAATGGTAAGACGATGACCGGGATGTTAGATTTGGGGGCCGGTATCAATCTTATGCCCTACTCGATTTACAAACAATTGGGATTGCAAGGGCTAAAACCGACAAGGATGAGCCTACAACTAGCGGATCGAACGTTGAGGGAACCGAAGGGCATTATTGAAGATGTGTTGGTCAAAGTTGGGTCCATTGTCGTTTCGGTGGATTTCATGGTCCTTGACGTTGGGGATGTCCCGAATACCGGGAAGGAGCACACAATTTTGATTAGACGACCCTTCATAGCGACGACCAACACCATCATTGATGTCAAGGATGGACGAGTCACCCTTTCAGCTCATGGAGAGACGGTCACCTTCACGATGAACAATGCTCGAGAGTCTCCACCCAAAGTTGGCCAATGCTCGTTTATGGACGACATCGACCAAATGGTACATCCCGATTCCCTTTCTAATTTTGTTAATTGCAATGGTGTTGGTGAGAATAAGAAGGTAGTTGGGTCGGGATTGAATATTAATGATGGTGTTGAAAAGAAATTTGAGGAGTTGCGTAAGAAGAATGATGTTGGAAAGGGGAATGGTTCGAAACCGGGTAAGAAAGGGGCGAAAAAGAAGTTAAATGGTGAAAGTGCGAAACCGGGAGGGGTGAATTTTGATGAAAAGTCGAGGAGAAATGCCCCGGTGCCCCCGAAGAGTAAGTGGGCGAATGTTTTCTTTGACGAGCACGATGAGGTTGGATGAGCTCGTCAAACCGTGCCCGGTTGACTATGAATTGACGGGAAAGTCGAGCTCACGACTTTAAACCGAGCGCTTCGTGGGAGGCAACCCACGTTTTTGTTTTTGTTCTTCTCTTATTTGTTTTCATTTTATTTTTCTCTTTCCTTTATCTTCCTTTCTTTCCCTCCATTTAAAAAAAAAAAGAAAAAAAAGAGAAAAATTCGCGCTCGCGAATTCCATTCCGCGAGCAGGCCCTAAATTTCGCGAGTTGCTGCCCAAGTCTTGCGACCTTTTTTCCGCGCCGCGAAGAATCTTGCGAGGCGCGCCCGGAACTCGCGTCACGCGGGAGCGCCCGCGACCTCGCGAGGTACACACAAGAGAGTCAACATGGTCAACATTCAAACCCTAGCTCTTTCTCTCTCTTCAGTCACGCACAAACCGCAGCATCTCTCTCTACTCTCATCTCACCGCCGCGCTCTCTCTACTTCCACCTCCAACCGCCGCTCGTCCATCTCCGACGACCGGTGACCTGCCACCAAACGGCGACAAGACCAGCAACCCTAAACCCTGCCAGCGACTTGAGTTCGCGTCTTCCGACCATTTTCCGTTTCAAGCCCAATTTCCGACCGCGAGCTATCTTTATATCGCCGGCGCACACAAGCCACCGACGACCCAAATTTCCGATTGACGACTCAATTTCCGACCGACGGCTAGTGAACCTCTGTGATTTCCAGCACGAAAGGGCTTCCACCGCACTGGGTCTAGCTTTGACCCACGCTAGCGAGCCCCTGCGATTTCCGGTCTACTCCGGCGAGTTTTGGTCCCCAGCGACGACGATCTCCACACTCCGCCAACCTCAGTCTGATTTCAGTGACTTCAAGCCTCCGGTGACCTTGGTACTCGAGCACCGACCACTCCTTTGCTCCTCAATTCTCCGATGACTGAGCCGCCGAATTTTTCCGTGATTTTTGCTCACTCTTCGATAGAAAGTATATTGGCTACATCCTAACTTATTCGTTTCGATTGGTGTTGATTTGGAGTTGGAATTCGTTGAATTATTTGACGTGGAGTTGAATTGGCTATTGGGATATTGTGATATTGTGTATTGGAGATTGTGGTTGTTGTGGAGACACGTCTTTCCGGACGTGTCAAATTTGTCTATAGGTACACTCTAAACGCAAGTTCTATTCGTATTATGCCTCCAAAAAAGAGACAAGCTGCACCTAAACGCAAACGGGGCACGACTAATGAGGGGATATCGAGTGCCCCAATGGAGAATGTTACGGAGGAGAATGTTACGGAGGATGTCTTGCCATGCCAAACCGGTCCCGAAGCCATTGCCGACACCGAAAATGTGCCATTGGTAAGGAGGGAGCCTTTCCTCGTAACCGAGAACCTCGAGGACAATCTTTTCAATAAACTACGAGACGAGAAGGTCCGACCTCCCCGATATATTGACTACGAAGTTCTTACGGACCTTAAAATTTATAGCGGGGCCAAACGCTATTTAAAGAATCTCAACTTGTTAATGTTTGTATCCCTTCGAGCCGACGCCTACGTGACACTTTGTTGGGAGTTCTACACAACGTTCAAACTCGAAGAGAAGGAAACTATTGTGCGGTGTCGATTGGATAGCAAGCCAATGGAGATAGATCAAGCGTTGATGAAAGAGCTTTTCGGGTTCACCTTTGAGGGGCCGACTTTCGTGCCAAAGGAGTTTGACTTGGCGGCCGCTTGGATGGAAATTTTGGGACTCCCGTACTTGAAGTTCATCGATGGTGTTACTGGTCACATCAAAGATCCCGCCCTCGCGGTCGTGCACAAGTTCATTTGCCACAACATTTTCGGCAAGAAGGATGGACAAAAGGTGAGCACGGAAAACATTTTTATCCTTTGGTGTGCGGTGCACGGCAAACCCGTGAATTTGGGCGCGTATGTTTTGAAGAAAATGGCCCAAATTGTCAAAGTCAAGCGCTTCAAGCCGGTATTTGGCCATATGATTACGATCTTCGGTGAGTATTTTGGAGCCACATATGGTGGGGAATTCATGAAAAAACGGCCGATCACGTCACATGAGTTAGTCCAAGCGGATCTCGCCATTAACCGCTACGAGGTCAAACCATATCATACCCGAAAATGTGTTGAAGCCTATATCGAACGAGTGAAAGTCTACAAAAAGGGCCAAGCCGCTACAAACGCCGAACGTATTGACCGAGAAGTGCTCCTCCCCTCCGAACCTCAACAAGGAACCGAGCCACAAGAGCCGAACCCCGACCAACCGACGATGTCCCCGAAGGCCAACCCAAATCCGATGAGATACACCAACCGATGGAGCAACCCGACACTTCCTCTACTCCTCAATGCCCCCGACTTCCGACTGAGCCCTCCGCGACCACCACTTACGAGGCTAACCCGTGGACCAGGATAACCACACAATTGGCGAGCCTTGACCTCCGTATGATGAGTCGTTTGGATGGGATGTGGAGACATAAGCGCGCAATGGAAAACCGTTTAGACGGGATGAGCTCCGAGATTACCACCATTCGAGGCGATGTGCACACGATGAAGGACCACATTGCATCGTTGGACGCACGCCTCCAACAATACGAGCAAGAGAGGGCCGTCGGGCCAAGTTCTTCCACTCCACCGGACGAGACGCCAATGGACACACGGTGATTATTCACCGTGTTGAGTACGCACTTCCTTTTCTTTATTTTTCCTTTTCTCTTTGTTTTCTTTTTATTTGTCTATGTGTTTTGTTTCTTTTCTTTTCTAGCTATGTGTTTTAGTTGCTTTTCTCTTCTTTATTTTTGTTATTGTCCTATGTTTGAACGTGCATAATTATTTGTTCTTTCCGTATACTTGTTGGTTAAGCAATGAGGTCATTGCTTTGTTTTAAGTGTGGGGGATGATTTTTAGTGATTATGCATGTTTAGGCGTTTGTTGTGTCTTGGACCGGTTTTGTTTATGTTTTTTTTTTGTGTGTTTTTGGCGTCACTTCCCCGTCATGATGCTCAATGTGCGTTTAAAAGCTCAAAATGGTTAAGTGGTGAGATAAGTATGTTAAGTGGCGTCATTGTTAACTTTTATGCTTTAATGAACTTGATGATTTGGATGGTACCATTGAATTGGATGATAATTTATTAAAATGTGGGACCCGCATATGAATTCACGGAATTGTTTTGTCCCTTGATTATTCTCGATTGATTGACTTGAGATATTCTTACCTTGTGCTCGTTATCATTGTAAACGTGTTATGCTATTCATTCGTAGTGCATCTAGATCGATTGTGCGTTTATGTGAACACTTATGATGTACTTTTGTTGTGCCTCTCTCTTCGAAAAAAAAAAAAAAAGAAAGTGGAATAAAATGTGAGTTCGCGAGGAGGTACGGACTAGGCTCCTCTTATCCCGAGCCACCTCGTGGAATGGGATAATGAGCCTGGGAAACCGGTTTAGGGAACTCGAGTGGATCAATCGAGGGTAAGCCTAAATACGCATTGTCTAGGAAACCTCGTTCGGAAAAAGAAGCACACACACAAAAAAAAAAGGCAAAAGCAAATAAATAAAGAATGGGAGTTGGCTTATTCGGTCATGATTATCGTATTTTACATTTTGACCAGACCGCATTTAGCTTTTTGCACGTGTATGTAGAAAAAAAAAGGAAGTTTAGATCGAGAAAATCATGTGTAAGATGACTTCGGACGGATTTTTGTTTTGTATGGATTCATATTGTGGGGAACATGTTTTCAAATTTGAGTTTGATTCCATGGATTACCGGATGAAAAGGAGAGTCTCATTTTCGCATGATTGTTAACTTTGAACCATTCGATATTTCTTTTCGAATTGCTTGCTATTTTGTTTGCTTGAGGACAAGCAAATAGCTAAGTGTGGGGGAGTTGTTTGTTATGTTTTTGTGTGTTTTTCTTGTGTTTTATTTGCTTGAGTCGAGTCGTTTTAGGTTTGATTTGTGTGTCCCGGTCCATTTTTGTTCGTTTTTAGTAGTTTTTAGTTTTTAGTCGTGCTCGTATATTTTTCCAATCTCTTTTGTGCGTTTTGGTGTTTTTGTAGGTTCGAAAGGAAGATGTAGTCATTTCGTGATGTGCCGTCTCGAGTGCTAATTCATTTGGTGTGTCTTCCATGTCGAGGAGGAAAAGATTTGAGGAGTGTGAGTCGAAGTTTCGAGTCGATCGGAGGCCCGTGGAATTAATTAGAGCTTTTCAAAGTCGTGGCATAGCCCACTTTCAATTCGAAGATTCGAGCCCTCGAAATTCCTATGCCCGCGAATTCCCCATATATGCCCTGCTCGCGAGTTTTGACGTTCGATCCCCCGAAATCCTTTTCAGTCGCGAGTCCCAGCTACAACATGCCTTGCCCGCGAGTTTCTGATTTCGAGCCCTCGAATCTACTCCACCTCGCGAGTCCTTGCGAGCCTCACCTTTGCCACCGAAATTGGCTCGCGGAATTCAAGCTGTAACTCGCGAGCGAGCCTTGGCTCGCGAGTGTTTTTTTTTTTTTAAATGTGTGTGTTTAGTGCGTATTTTTGGTACTTAGTATATATAAATTTTGGTCCTTTGTATTTGGAACATCTAGATTTCATTTTTCACTTTTCCACTTTGGGAATAGCTATTTTCTTTTTAGTTTTCTCTCTTCTCTCTCTTGGGAGCTCTATGACATCATTTTCCAGCGAATTTTCCGGCGACTCTTATTTTGTTCAAGTTCCGAGCTTTTGACTCCGATTTTCGTCTAGCACGCAATAGAAGATAGGGTATTTACTTTTAAAGCTCATTACTTCGATTTTTGCCCCGGTTTTACTTATGATGTTTATCAAGGTGATTTTGGGTGTTTACTTGATGATGGAGGTAATGTTTGGACTTGGTCATTGCTCTTGCTTGTTTTAGTAGGGATTAATTAAGACTCTATTTAGAGCTTAATCACTTAGGTTAGAAGGTTAGGATTAGTGACCTAGTGCTTAGAACTTGCAAATTGTTCGTCATTGAGTTCGTTTGGTGTCGATAGCATAGAGACTCCAGTAGTGCTAGTTGATTTATTCTCTCGTTTATTTTTTCTTTCAATTTCGAGCATCAATTAGTGTTAATCCATCCCCAATCCAAATTGATTAGCATGTTTAGCTTTTATTTTCTCATTTTTTGTGATTTGGACAATTGAGTGGTAAACGAAGCTCCGAACTGTCTTCCTTTGAGAACAACTCGAGGTCCGGTAGCTCGGTTACCAACTACCCACAAAATACTACAAAACAGTGCTCGCCCGTCGCACGAGTGCCTCGCACGTCCGCTCGTTCGGCCTCACTTCCTCGCTCGCTCATCGCATTGGACGCGTCCCACTCTAGCGACGCCTCGCGCGTGACTCCCATCAACGCGCCCCGCTCGCACCCGCTCGTCGGGCCCATCGCATCGTTCCATTTCACTCGCGCGTCCGCCCCATCGCAGCCGCCCCAAGTGCACGCTGTCCACCATACATCCTCCCCTCGTGCACCTTCTGCCTTAGCCCGCATACGCCGCGCACGTCTATATCTCGCGCACACCTTGCACCAGTCGCCCACCTTCCCGGGCACTGCCTTCTCACTCTCGTCGTCGGCCCAAGCTTCATGTTCATGCGCACTTCCCGTTGTGCACCTCTTCTTCACTTGGCCTAGACTCGCACGCCTCGCGGCTCGGTTGCCGCATCCCGTCGGTACGCGCGCCTTAGTGCGTGCGCACACCATTTTTGCACGTCCTCGAGCCCTTTCTCGCCTAACCTCTCGCCATCTCTCAAGGCCCTCATGGGTATCGTCCTAGGGCTCGCCAGGGTCGATGACCACATCTTCATCATTCCCGCCCTCTTCGAGAGTTTCCTTGTCCTCAAGGATAATGAAATTGATCTCGTCAACTTCTTCGGGCTCTTCTCCTGGATCCCCAGTTTGCAGCTTGACTCACTTTTGGGCTCGTCCAAAAGTCATAATGCCTTTTTTATAGTTCATCGTGACAGATCCCAACGTCTCGAGCCATTGAACTCCAAGTACTATGTCTGGTCCCGTCAAAGGTAAGGCATAAAGATCAACTTTTAGGTCATAGCCTTGTGCAAATATGGGAACTCCTTTGTATAGCTCGGAACTTCTGAGTTCTTCTCCGTTCACAACCTTGACCCCGAACTGCTTTATGTTCGTCACTGGCGTCTTTAGTCCTTTGGACAGCTCCTTGTCTATGAAATTTAGCGTTGAACCGCTGTCCACTAGCACTTCAGGCTCTTCACCTTGTACGAGTCCCGTGAACCGTATCATCTTTGGACCTCTCTCCACATCTCTCTTCTTGATTTTTATCACATGTAGCAAGATCTCCTTTCACTCGATGTGCTCGTACTCCTCCTGGTTCGGCTCATCCTCATCAAATTCGAGCAAGAACACTTGCTTTTCCGCACACCTATGGCCTGGTGTGAACTTCTCGTTGCACGTAAAGCATAAGCCTTTCTCGCGCCTTCGTTGGATCTCCTCGGTCGTAAGCCGTCGTATGTGGCTCGTGGTTCGCGCGCCACCATCGGTTGGCTTGGTCTCGGCCCGTGGGGGCGTCTCATCGGCCGCAGCGCTCGTGCGCCGTGCGTCCATACGTCCCTCGCCTTTGTTGGCCTTGCGCACCGCGGCAATGTGGTCCTCGTGCAATCGCGCGGACTCCATGGCCGCTCATGTAGACCTCGGTCTATCTAACCTTACTTCAGCCGCTAACTCGGCTTCAAGTCCCCTAATGAACGCGCCTACTAATGCGCTCTCGGACCAACCTCACACCCGACTTGCAATGCGCTCAAACTCCTTTTGGTAGTCTCAGAGCCTACCGTTTTGACGAATTCGGGAGAGTGCCTCGTCATAGTCATAGTAATCACTCGTCCCAAAACGTGTGACCAACTCTTTCTCAAAATCTCCCCATTGAATATGCTCGCCTTTGCTCTTGTACACACGTGACACCCATTGCCACCATGTATTTGCTTCACCATCGAGATAATAAGCGGCGATCTTGACTCTCTCGGACTTGTGCACGTCATTGATCTTGAAAAATTGCATGGTTCGACTTAACCACGCGTCTGGGTCGGTCCCCGTGAACGTAGGCATCGTGAGCTTTGGTCGCACATAGCCTCGGTCGTGGTGGTGGTGCATTGCGCGTGATGCGCGGGTCCTCCGTGATCGTCCGTCATCGTCGTCGTGGTCGGTCCCGGGACTGCTCGATGCCGCGGTCGATCGCGAGGTGTGGCTCCGTCGCGGTCGGCGTATCATGCGCGTGAGTTGCCCGGCTAGATCATGCACCATGAGCTCGAGTTTAGCGAAATTCTCACTGACAAGGTGTTGGCCATTGCCGATGGACTTCAAACTCTCCTCCAAGGCCTCAATCCTCTCTTTGTGTGTCATCATCACTCGACTCTTTTTTTTTTCTTTTTTTTGATACTCTCGAAACAAAAGAAAAATTCGAAAGAAAGAAAATAGAATGGGGAAGAAAAAGTTCAACCCAACACACGATCAATCACTCTCAATGAAAGCACCAATGATGAAGGATCGTGTGTTACGTCTAGCTCGATTCGCTCGAAACCCGCGCCGACGCCTTGGTCCCTTTGCGTTAGGTTGCTAATACGCGCGCCGACGCCTTCGTACTTCGTGATACATGTGACGAAACTCGGATGTTGGTCCTATTCCAATGACTGTGATGAAACGTGGATGTTGGTCCTATTTCTATCACGTACTCTATGTAAACTGACGAGAGAAAACACACGGGAACTTTGAACACAATGTTCGACTTTTCTATTCACTCATCAATCCATAATTTCGAATGGTACATAGTGGGTATTTATAGATACCAAATAGATTTAATCCTAGTCTTGAAAGAATTCCTAAATCGTGCAAGTAAATAAATCCTAAAGCAACTAAACATCTAGGGAATAAAGACTTTCCTAACAATTAAAAGACTAATAGGCACATGCCTTTTGTTTGGACTCCTAACCAAACTAATACTCCTAATAATGTTAAGTAAACGACGTCCCAAATCCTTTGCTTGCCCGCCAAGTCGTCGCGCGCCCCCAAACCCTAGTCGTCCGTGTCGTACGCCGCCTCGCTAAGCCGATTCCTCCTTGCGTGCGGTAATGCGCGCGCGCGCTGCGCGCCCACGCCCTTCAGCCCGCGCGTGCTCGCCCTTCGCGCGAGTGCCTCACACGTCCGCTCGTTCGGCCTTACTCCCTCGCTCGCTCATCGCATTGGAAGCGTCCCACTCGACCGACGCCTTGCGCGTGACTCCCATCAACGCGCCCCGCTCGCACCCGCTCGTCAGGCCCATCGCATCGTTCCATTTCACTCGCGCGTCCGCCCCATCGCAGCCGCCCCAAGTGCACGCTGTCCACCCTACATCCTCCCCTCGTGCACCTTCTGCCTTAGCCCGCATACGCCGCGCACGTCTATCTCTCGCGCACGCCTTGCACCAGTCGCCCACCTTCCCGGGCACTGCCTTCTCACTCTCGTCGTCGGCCCAAGCTTCATGTTCATGCGCACTTCCCGTCGTGCACCTCTTCTTGACTTGGCCTAGACTCGCACGCCTCGCGGCTCGGTTGCCGCGTCCCATCGGTACGCTCGCCTTAGTGCGTGCGCACACTCTTTTAGCATGTCCTCGAGCCCTTTCTCACCTAACCTCTCGCCATCTCTCGAGGCCCTCAAGGGTATCGTCCTCGGGCTCGCCAGGGTCGATGACCACACCTTCATCAGACGCGTGAGACGCGTGGGGCGCGGGCGAGCCCGATGCCTCGGAGGACGAGGACTAGCGCAACGCGGGTAAAGTTCCTGGGTGGCGTGCGGCGCAAGAAGACGCGTGAGGATTCTAGAAGGCCTAGGGTCGATTCTCTTAGCATTATTAGGAGTCCTAGTTTTGTTAGGATTTGAAATAAAGGCATGTACCTACTTAGTTTTGGTAAGTCTTTGATTATTAGATATTTAGTTACCTTAGGGCTTTATTTTTTTTCCCTGAGTTTAGAGCGCTAGTTATCATTGGATTAGATCTATTTAGCATCTATAAATACTACCCATTGTCATCGAATTCATCATTGAGGAAGTTAATAAAAACCGTTCGCAAGAGCAAAACCGTGTGTTTAAGATTCGTGAGAGTTTTATCATACAAATCGAGTTTGGCAAGGATTGGCACCCAAACCATCTCAAAATAGTGAGAAGATAAGGCTAATAACCGAGTCGTCTACACCTATTGCTAAGAAGGAAGCCATGGCAAGCAACCGTTTGAGGCAAATGAGTTGAGGAGATACACGATTATTCATCACTCAGCGCTCACGCGCCTGTCTCATGTCATTCGACGCTCAGCGCCCGTGCACCCGTGACCGGGATGCCCCGTGCAGTTTGCCCGTAGCACCTGCTGCGTCCGCCCGCGGCCAACAGCTTGCTAACGCCGTGCAAGTGCCAGTGCCAACGGCTAGCGAGCCCAGCGAGCCGGATCAGTTCGAGTCAGCAGCCAACCACTCAGCTCACAGTGAGCCGGCGGTTCGAGTAATTTTTGGCTTAGGTTTCCGTTCGAGTTATTCTGAAATTTTAGTATTTTTTCCGAGCCAAATCAGTCCAGGTTAGCCATATCAATTATTTCAGGACTTGGTATAATTTTTATTGAACCCTTAGAGCGTTCCATTTTAGTCAGGATAAGTTAACAGTTAGAACCGATCATCATAGCATGTAGTTGAGTATTTCAAGCATAGTACTTAGTATTTGTTTGCTTTCTTATATTTTTGTGTAGCTTGAGGAATCAGCTATTCAGTCCAACACTTACATTTCCAGTACCAGCAGTACAGGTGGGGACTCAGACTAGGTATTACATTGAGTATAATTACAGATATCATGTTCGAGGTATGTATATATATTATCCGCTTAGGGTGGAGGCCAAGTTGCCTTAATATGCCATCCTAGGTTCTGGTGGAGGCCACATTGCCTTAGTATTCCATCAGAGTGTGCACATGGTTACCGGCCGCATTGCCGGGAGGCAGTTCAGTTCAGTTTATATATATGCTGACGATCATGATATTATTATTATTACTGTTTACTTTAGTATGGGTTTCTGCGGAGCACCGTTGATCTTTGTACTTACGCCCACTACTTTATCTTTTTCAGATGATAGGGTCGAGCCGAAGGTGTGAGCTCAGCTGTGGTGGTTGTGGTCGTGAACTTGGCTCAATTTGCCTTATTGTGGGATTTATATATCAGTTTGTATATATTATTATGCCACGTATTTGTTTTCGCTGACGATTTAATTTTGAACTTGCATGCCAGTATTTTCAGATTATCAGGTTTAACCCGGTCCGCTAGTATGACTTGTTTCCAGTATCACATGCTTGTTCGATTAAAGTTAACTATCTGTTTTCTTTATGTGTAAACCAGTAGTTAGACCTAGTTTAAAGAAAACAGATTTTCAGAACAGATAATTTTCTGTAGCATCCCGAGTCATGTTACATGATTTCGAAAATTTATAAGTATTTTCGAAATGAAAAGTTGCGATAAATTTACTCTGATACTAGTAGGAAAGCGAGGTGTCACACCATCCCTTTTGATAAGATTTTCTATGCAATTCCTTCTTCTTTGTTGTTTCATGCTGGCATGAAAATATCTTGTATTTTGGTCTCCACCTTAAGCCAATGGACTCTTGACCTCTATTTCCAATAAATTTCCTTTTCTAGATAAGCCTCATGAAGTTTCCTCTTATTCTTCGACCACTCCTCCCAATTCTTTTGACTATCACACTCCAGCAACACTTTCAATTTGGATTTGTACACTTCAATTTGAATTGCTGAGTTAGTTACTTGAGTTGCTTTCTGATAGGGATATCATATTGACTCGGCCCAACACGGTCGAACCGGCCCAAGGAGGTCGACTGTTGACCGGCTCAAGAAGGTCGACCCTCGACCGACCCAGGGAAGTCGACCCTCGAACCGGCCCAACACGCTCTACCCTCGACCGGGCTCGACCCTCGACCGACCCAAGGAGGTCGATCCTCGAACTGTCCCATCACGCTCTACCCTCGACCAGGCTCGACCACATCGGGGGCTCGACCCTCGACCCTAGCTTCGACCTACACCAGCTCGACCAAAGGACCACGCCAAAGGGTTGACCCTTGACCGCAGATTCGACTGGCCTAGGCTCGACCGAAAGATGCCGGTCGACAAGTCGACCAAGGGTGAGATATCGACCCTTGCACCTCTAATAGATTATGCTCGGACTACAGACATTTGAAAACCTAGGGTTCTAGAAGAAATACCGTACAGTCAATCACTATATAAAGGGTAAATTCAATGGTTGGAAGGTGAGACATCATTTATTACAATCACTATTACATCCAATACACATTACAATTCTCTTATTCCGAAATATTGACGTGGGCGTCGGAGGGTCTTGGCGTTGGAGCAATTCCGACGTATTTGCAGGTACCGGCGAACACTCAAGCTTGGACCGGATCGAATTAAACGCATTTACGCCGCAATCGTGAAGAACCCTTTGAAAGACCGGAGTCACTCATCTCGGAGCATATCAAATTGGCGGAATGAGATGAGGTCTCGGTAGTCAAACCGGCATATTGTCGAAGGGCAACTGAAGAGGTGAGAAGTACTATATCAATGGGTTCCTTATTCCACTCGCGAACTAGAGGCCTCCAACGAGGGTGCCTCTTCCTAGGCTTGCACGGTTGAGGGAACGACGTATGTAACCACTTGGAAGCGAAGCAAAGGGTCTTAGCCGGGGGCCGGACAAAAAAGAACCGCGTCTTCCATGAGGGAATGTTAGAGGGGAGTTCCAGTATGAACGCGGCCCCGTTACGAGAACTAGTTAGTGGCGCCCGTCGCACCCCACTGTTGAAACCTTAGCTCGTAGCAATAATAGTAGAAATCGGGCTCTAATTGACCCAACCGATGGTGACATAAGATGGCAAAGGCAATCATTGTTCTGATTGAGTTAGGCGGGAGTTGGTTAAGTCGAAACCCAAACGTTCCAAAAAGGTGCAAGAGAGGGCCGAGGCCGGAAAACCGAAGACCCATCCCAACTTGATCTTTGAAAAGAGAGTCGGACCCGCTCGGACTAGCCGAACGAGAGCCGGAGCGAGTCGCATCAACTGAGTGAGGGTTATGACTACTAGAACCAGCGCCATCTGACACGATGGGAGAAGGACCACCCTTACGCGAACAAATCAATGACATGCCATGACCACCCGAGCCGGCCGAGTGGGAACCGGGACCACCCGACTCAGCCGGAGGAGGGTCGCCCTTGCCCGAGCAAACCAAAGACGCACCGTGACCCAAAATCGTGTCGGGCACATCGGAAAATGAGGAAAGATCCTCAAGATCGAAAGGGACGTCGAGAAATGAGCCTCCAAATCTTTGGAGTTCATCCCACGTAAACACACCCTCCTCCTCATCGACTAAATGGAAGGCATTGGCCTTGGAAGGGGAATCGGGAGGCACATCTACACAAGGGTACGAAAGGGAAGCTACATGAGGACCCTTAGGCTAGAACCCTAACTCAAACCCGAAAATCGAACCAAGGAATCAGAATAAAAATGACTACGACACACCAAGAACAACAAGAAATTAAATAAATTAAGAGAGTCCAAAGAGACGTACCCATAATCGAGTGTAACTCGAGCTCGAGAGGTGGCAATTCGGCAAGAAGCGAACCGGGAACCGGGGTGTGAGCTCCGCGAGCGGTCGGTGGTCGCGTAATTTCAAAGAACCGGCTGGGACTCGGGCCGAGATATCAAGGATGAAGAAATTTTGAAGGTAGAAAAATCCTTGGCAAAAGAAAGAGGAGAGTATTTGGGGAAGATAATGAAATAGGAGAGAAATGTGGAATATTAACCTTGGGTCAAATGGGGGATATGGAGTAGGGAAGAATGAAGTGTGTAGTGGGGAACCCACCTTGGGACTTGAGATAAAGCATTGGTAGGATAGAAAGGAGAGGAGCCTTGGTCAAAAGGTATCTAATGACAATTCAAAATTGTTCAACCAAAGGGAAGGGCCGGGCCTAGTATTATGCATGTCGAGAACCCATCCGACGATTTACGAACATTGATATTTACGATTACACGAATGTGATTTTGTGTACTCGTAAATAGGGGGGAGTAATTGATAGGGATATCATATTAACTCGGCCCAACACGGTCGAACCGGCCCATGGAGGTCGACTATTGACCGGCTCAAGAAAGGTTGACCCTCGATCGACCCAGGGAAGTCGACCCTCGAACCGGCCCAACACGCTCTACCCTCGACCGGGCTCGACCACATCGGGCGCTCGACCCTCGACCGACCCAAGGAGGTCGATCCTCAAACTGGCCCATCACGCTCTACCCTCGACCGGGCTCGACCACATCGGGGGCTCGAACCTCGACCCTAGCTTCGACCTACATCAGCTCGACCAAAGGACCACGCCAAAGGGTTGACCCTTGACCGCAGCTTCGACCGGCCAAGGCTCGACCGAAAGATGCCGGTCGACAAGTCGACCAAGGTCGACCAAGGGTGAGATATCGACCCTTGCACCTCTAACAGATTATGCTCGAACTACAGACATTTGAGGACCTAGGGTTCTAGAAGAAATACCGTACAGTCAATCACTATATAAAGGGTAAATTCAATGGTTGGAAGGTGAGACATCATTTATTACAATCACTATTACATCCAATACACATTACAATTCTCTTATTCCGAAATATTGGCTTGGGCATCGGAGGGTCTTGCGTCGGAGCAATTCCGACGTATTTGCAGGTACCGGCGAACACTCAAGCTTGGACCGGATCGAATTAAACGCATTTACGCCGCAATCGTGAAGAACCCTTTGAAAGACCGGAGTCACTCATCTCGGACCATATCACTTTCCACCCTAGGATGGCCATTTTGACATTTTTCCCTCTATTCTAAATCTCAAACACCCTCTACTAGCTGACACCAAGGTTGCTTGACTACCTCAGAAAACCCTGCCTTTGCACTCCATCTCGAGTAAAAACTAAACCGCTTCTTCCAATGCTCCTTGCTCTTGCTTGTGTTCAACAATCAACAACATACAATGATTCGCGGACATCATATGAACATGAGAAACATTGGAATGAGGATAGTTCAGAATCCAACCCGGGGAGAAAAACAATCTATCTAACCTGGCTTCAACAAAATCCTCCCCTATCCTGTTATTAGACCATGTAAAAGGATACCCTGTAAATCCTCCATCTTGTATACGCAAATCCCTGACAAAAGATCTAAAATCCCTGAAGACTCCCTCCGCTTTTTTCAGCATTATTTAAAATGTCACTGAAATCCCCTACCAACATCCAACAATAGTTTTAAGGATTAAAGTGAGATCTTTCCTAACAAGCTAATTTCATTAATCTTACTAAACACTCCTCATGCTTGGAAATCATTTCCGCTTCATTTATGAATAATCCACAAATCAAATAATGCTTTTGAGACTTGCCCCATTCAGTCTATATTAGAATTATAACTCGTCAATTATATTAATACATCTATATGTTTTATGATTTTGACTGTATAATCTGTAAATCATGTGGGCTACTTTCACAACGGACGAAATCCAGATCTACCTAATATTGACCGACTCTAGCCTATTTTATTTAGAAACGACGATTTTCATTTTAGGCTGCTATATATATGACGTAATTGGTCAAACAATGGCAGGGCATGGTATTAGTCCAAAGCATTTCTTCGAGAAGGTATAAAGAAAAGAGAACCAAATAGGACTCCGTTAAAAATATATATGACCTTTGAATTTCTAATTTCAAATAAAAATTAATCAAGACTAAGACTGTAGAGTAAAAGCAGAATTACTGACCATAGACCACAACAGTTGAGTAAAAACATGAGGTGGTGGCTACCTAAATGGAAGTGAACCATGGAAATTTCAAATTAACCAAAGAGAAAATGAGACGAATTTGGAAAACCAGAGAAATTAACAGAGGTTGCTTGTAATATTTACTTATTACCATGGTTGACAGATTGGAATCATACTGTTATTACCTTAATCCCTCAAATATTTGAGGGCAAATTAAGATAGATTGTATATTTACTTATTTGCCCTCAAATATTAATTTAATTATTTTTTTTCTTCTTCCACATAGTTAAGCCAAAAAACATGATTTTTTTCAATGTTCTTTTTGTTGTCATTCCTTTTTTTATTATCGACTTTTTTTCCACTTTACATAATTTGTCTACAGGCAATCATGAATCATTCATACATAATAGAAGTACATTATTAATCCTATATATATATATTATTAATTTAATAAAATTTATTATTAGAAATAAATTAAAAATAAAGTTATGAACCATGTCCCCAAAAAAAAAAGGATATTCAATACAAATAAAGCATTTGCCAACAATATTTCATACTAGTACAACACCCGTGAATTACTCAGTGTTTGAAGAAAAAATTAATTGTGCAACAAAGAATGAAAAAGAAATAAATTTCTTATTGTAAAAATAAAAATTATAAATAAATAATAATAAATTAAAAGAATTTATATTATTATTTTAAATTCAAAAAAATATTTTGTATGAAATATTATTTATTTTATTTTAGATGTATTTATTTTGCATTAAGATAAAGATAAAATATTTGTATTAAAAGAAATAAGTAAATAAATTTATATTCTTATTATATAATGATAAAAAATTAAGATAAAACTAAAATTAAAAAATCAACAAAGTTAATTATTAAAAATAATACGTATAATTTACCCCCAATTTGTTAAAATGATTTTTTAATACAAAACACACACACACACACACACATACACTCTCTCTCTCTCTCTCACACACACACACACACACATATATATATATAAATTAACTACAAATCAATAATTTTATTTTTCATTAATTTATTTTTTTCAAATTTTGATTAATATTTTATATACATAATTTTATTCTCTCACATATAATATTTTTAAATATCTTCAATCTTTATAATATTCAATAATTTAAAATATAATGTGCATGGGTGCCATATTTTTAAATTATGTGAAATATAATAATTATTTTAGTTATAATTACTAATTTTTTACTCTTAATAATCAATCTCTTTTTAGTCTCTATTTAATTTGAGACATAAATTTTAAAATATTTTTTTGTATTTATTTTATGTTCATACTTAGTTTATATATATTCTTTTCAACCAAAATAAATATTTTATGATATGTTAATATAAAACAATTTCTATTGCTTCATAAGATAATTTGTAGTTTTTTTTTATATTTTTTTAATTTAGTTTGATAAATTAGTTTAAAATTTATTTATAATGATATATATCATTGTTTTTTATTTTTATATATGTAATATAAATGTCAAATTAAAAATCGATAAGAGATAAATAGTTTGATATACCATGTATAAAAAGCAAAATACAAACAAAAAGTTATAAAATTTAAAAAATAAGAAGAAGACACATTTATAATAATTAATGTATGAATTAAATAAGAAAAAGAAATCTAATATATGATAATTTAAAAAAAAATCATAAAATAGTTTATGCTAACTATAATTGTATAAAAAAAGAAGGAAGATATCAATGAAAGATTAAATGTGAATAGTATTGATATTTAATATAATACAAGCCAAATTATTATTTTATAAAAACTACTAATTATATCCAAGTCTGGATACGAAGCATGGTTTTTGCCACATAGGATTTCGAAGCGTGTGAGTTTACCACTTAGGCTCAACGTATTCGACAATTATATATAGGGGATGTCCATTTATTATTATTTTTTTTTTTAAGGGATGTCCATTTACTGTTGAACCGAGTTTGTAATTGAATATTCATTAATTTTTTTTTTACATGGTCCAAATAAAGCGTCTATGTTTGTACTACTCAAAATAAAAATAAAAACAAGGTCCTAATAAGAAAACATCATATAGGAACTTTGCTTTTAAAAAAAAAAAACAGAGTACAAAACACACATGAACAAAAAAATACATATTGCAGTCTGGTTTTTGGTAGTTTTCACTACATGAGAGGGCATCATCGTTACAAAAACAAAATATGGGGGCTATTCTAGTCTTTTTTGTAGTTAGTTCCTGTACAGATTTTTTAAATCACGCCTACCTCCCCAAGATCAATTAATCGCCGCAACTCGAGATTATTGGAGATTCAGTCGCGGGCCATGTGCAATCTAGCGGGCTGGAATCTTGGGAAGCAAACACAGCTTTTTGGCAAGATAAGAGGCCTAATCTAGTCTTACCTGCCCTAACAAATATGCACTTATATGAACAATAAATTTGGTATGCAATACCAATACAGGTCATGTAGGAATATGGGTTGCTACTTGAAACCAACACATGATGATTCTCATTTCACTAGCAAAATCATGATGTTCTATGTACTTCTTCGGCGAGGTATCCATTTAAGTTGTAAAGTTATCTATAGCATTGTTTTTGTGATGTGGGCCATGTGGCTGACAGATTATTGAAAAGGTAATTTTAGGAGGGCCTCAACATTGATTTGTACACATTTCCTTTCAGTTTGTATGTACTGCGGAGACATTCCTAAAAATCTGGTACTATCCAGCATGTGCTTGTTGCACTTTGACGAAAGATATGAATCTATTTGAACAAGATGTCAAAACTACTCTGAAATTACTTAAATACGTTTAGTTGATTGTTGTCCACCTACATTATATATATGTAGGAATAAATAGTTATTTTCAACTGAAGATGTCAGTTTAGGGTTGTTTGTGTTGTGGGTGTGTTAGCGCAGTGCTTCTGATGTATACCTTGTGTAGGCCTCCCTGGATTCGGTTAGAAGGTTGATTGGCTCATTCTAGTTGCTTTCTAGATGTAATTATGTGTTTTTGCTATAAAATCTATCGTTTCGAAAAAAAAAAAAAAAAAAAAACCGAAGATGAGGTAAGTTTTGCAAACCGCCAATTACTAAGTTAACTTTTTTACCCCGCTAAGTTAAGTTTATAGCAAACTACAAAGGACTTTCTTTCTCCAGTCTTTCTACCCCGGCCCAAATCGCAAAAGGGCCGAAGAAGGAGGGGAAATCTCAATTCGAGGTTAACATCTCCTTTTCCGGGAGCTTCGTTTCTCCGAGGGGTGGACCATCAGTAGGGTGTGTCGTTCTCCCCGTTGTGTCGGGTTGTAAATTTGTCTTGGTGGCCAACTCGGTTGAAAGTTTTCGGAGTGTTTTTGGGGTTAGGGGACGTCGTTATTGTAGTCCTTAGTTATTAGTTTTTGTGTGTGTTATGCGTTTTTCTTTGTTTCTTTGGTTGTTTATTCTCATTTTGGGGGTTTTATTCTCCACCTGGGGACTGTTTTTATTTGCGTGGATACGTTTATGGTAGTTTAGGTTTCCCTTTGGGTTGTACTAGATCCAGCAAGTAGCTACTTGATTCAGTTGTTGTTTGGTTGTTTTCTTAATTGTAATTACGTGTTTCTTAACTATAAAAGCCTATCGTTCTGATAAAGAAGTGCGAAAATATTTATGTGATAAACTATGTGACACACAAACAAAAATAAGATAAATTCTGAAAAAACTATGTGATAAACTATGCTACAGACATGTGAAGATTGATACGGCCATGGATAGTTGTAACGCCCTGTCTTTTATTAATAAAGGAAAGATATTAGCTTCCGAGATTAAGTTATTTTTCCTTTTATTAATATCGCTGGTTTTTAGTTTTCGAGCTCAGTTATAAAGTCATTCAGTTATAAGTTCGACTTTAAGTCAAAAATCTATTCGGTTTAATTTTATTTAATAATAGAGTCAATTTCAGAAATTAATTCCGATCCGTTTATTTTTATAAATGGACATTATTAGTCGGGATTAATTATTTCAAGTCAACGAGATAATTGAAGTCGAGAATATTTCGAGAAATCGTCGAAGTCGAGTCGCGATCGAAATCGAACAAGTTCGGTTCGATTAATATCGAGTTTTTCTCGAAACCCTAGCCGAGTATTTGTACTACTTTTATTAGAATTTTATTTAGCCAAGATCAATCCATTAAGTGAGCATTAGAAATTGATTATATTTTCTAAATATTGATTAGTGTATAAATAAGCTTTAGATTAAGTTTTCTCTCGGCACAAATCAATTCTCGTGCCTAGTTCTCGAGTGAAGTCCAATTGCCGCGTCTGAATGGGTATTCCGAGCCAAAGCGATTAATTTCTGAACCAAATGAATATTTTCTTGGTCATATTATAGTCAATCCACTCTTGAAGACTTAGAAGGTGCTCATGCCACATTAGCATATGACTAAGCAAAGTAAAATGCCACCAAAGTCTAATGAAATGACAAGTGGTGTCATTAAATTAAACCACCTTGCTTTCAAACCTCTTCAAATCTCTTTAATAGCTCACCATCTGATCGAAGGGAACGTTTACCTCAATATATTCAACCTAAGTTCATATTATATTCCACACTTAGCAAAATAAAGAGAGAAACCGTGAGGACCTTGTGCACGCGGGTGTTTTGCCGAGAAGTGCATATCCGAACATCAACCATTCTAGCAAAGTAAGGCTGCACCAACCTGTTATTAGGAAGTAGTGTGGAGTTTAGAGAGTCTAAAGAAGTCGTCCACTTCATCCAGGAACAGCCGTAGCTAAGCTTAGGCTCGAGAGACCCCGGGAGATACGAGAGTAAGCCGAGGAAGAGGTCTAGTTCTGTTTTCCTAGTTCTGTGAAGGTTAGCTTGAGTTCATCAAATTTTATAGCTTTCATATGATATTAAGTGTTTAATAATATACTTACATACCTTATATGTTCAGTTCTTGAGTAATTTTAAGCATCCAAAAGGATAAGTTATTCCTAGCTCACTCGCCTGGTATATGTGCTCTGTTTTAATGCGTTTTTGAGTATGATATCCATAACCTGGGAAAGTATGCTTTATATGGATATTTCTTGTATAAATTTTGAGTACGTAGGAACAAGAATCATGTCATTTGGTTAAGCATAGCTCGAGTTATAGATATTTCAAGTTTAGTGTGTAAACCGCATTTTATGTGTTTAGTTTCAGCTGCCACTTAAAATGCGAATATCTCAGTCCGTAGACATGCTATTAACATGAAATTTTTATGACATGTTAAGATTTGCGTTGAGAGTATGGATGTTCAATTTTAGCTCAAAATGATGAGAAATGAGCAAGATAAAGATGTTAGAATACATGCCTGTCAAGTTGATCTTAGTTGCAATGGAATTCAGCCTACACTCATTCTTTATATTTTTATGAGTATGTCTTGCATGAGTTGTGATTATTGTGACCAAGTTTCATCTTCAGAAGTTCAGTATGGAATTTTATAAAATTCCTAGAAGAAAGAAGGGTCAAATGCATGTTTAAAGTCAAACTTGATGTAATTGTTTGACCTAACAAATGAGCTTAGAATGAGCTGAAATTTTAACTGAAAATGCATTTCTAAGTGAAGTATTTGACTGCTAATTTTCAATAATTTTGGAGGCATGTGTGATTTTATAAAAATCATGAGGTATTAAGGGGTCTATTTAGCATATCTAGTTGTTTAAGTGTATTTGCAACATAAGTATTTACCCTTTCATGAACATGCATTGAGTATAGTAGTTGGCCGGAAACTGTTGCCAAAGTCCCGCCAGCCAGCGATCTGGTCCAGTTTGACCGGCTGTTCGAGCTATTCAGTTCTGATTATTTTGGTCCGAGTTTTATTCTGAAATTTCAGTATCTTTTAGAACCGAGTCAGTCCAGTTCAGTATATCAGTTAGTTCCAGATTTAATCGAGATAAGTTAGGAATTAAAGTCGAGCATTTTAGCATTTTATCGAGTATTCTTGAGCATAGCACTTAGTATATTATTTGCTTATATTTTTGTGTAGCTTGAGGAGGCTGCCATTCCAGTTCAGCACTACCTATTTCATTTTCAGCAGTACATGTGGGGGCCTTGCACTGGGCATTATATCGCTTATAATCTTATACCATGTATGATGTATGTATGTACATATTTAACCCGAACGGTTGAGTTATCCCATTCGTGGTCAATTTTCAGGTGACTCGGTCTTCTATGAAAGGTTTTTCCCATCCTGAGTCACTCGCCCAGTTGAGTTATCCTGGGTTCTGGGGAGGCGACCCCCAGAGTGTGATCACATGTTGTCCGGCCAGTTTCCAGATGTTGCACATTACAGTACAGTTTTATTTTGTATATGTTGAGTTCATGATATGTTATTATATGTGCTGTTTATTCAGTGCTGGTTTCTGCGGAGCACAGTTGACTTTTGTGCTCACGCCCCAGTATTATCTTTTTCAGATTACAGGGTCGGGCCGCAGGCGTGAGTTCAGATGCAGTGGGGGTGGTCGTGGACTTGGCCAGATGCCATTTTGTGGACTTTTGTATACATGTGTGTCAAGGATCTCGACCTGAGAATGGTCGAGCAGGCGTGGAACATGTCTTGAAGGGCGATGGTGAGGTAGCGAGGAAGCATCAGCACGGCAGATATGTCTTGCTCGGCACCGAAGGAGAGGATAACATCAGAGGAGTAGAACTCGAGCTGAGGGTTCGGTCTAGGAGACGAGAATATGGGTGGAATGTCATAATCAAGTCATGAGGAGGTTTGCAATGTTAGATGATATGGCAAGGTTAATTATCTCGAATGAAGAGAGCTCGGCTCCAGCCGGCGGCTTGAAAGCTTGGTCGCACGAGCACCTCGCCAGCAGCGTGAGCACCTCGGCAGCAACGTGAGCACCTCGGTAGTTAAGCTTGAGCTCCTCGACAGCTCAGCGTGAGCACCTTAGCAGCTCAGCGTGAGCACCTTGGCAGCTCAGTGTAAGCACCTCGGCGGCTCAGCGTGAACACCTCGGCGGATCAGCGTGAGCACCTCGGCAGCTCAGCATGAACAGCTCGGGAACTCAGTGTGAACACCTCGGCAGCTCAGCGTGAGAACCTCAGGAGCTTAGGGTGAGCACCCTGCAGCAGCGTGAGAACCTCGGCAGCTCTGTGAGCATCTCGGCAGCTCGGCGTGAGCATCTCCACATCTCAGCGTGAGGACCTCGGCAGCAGGCCTGGTAGTGAACTTGGCTGTATGAAGCTGCCTAGCAGGGGGACCTTGGTGGCCTGCCAACAGTTGGTAGTAGGTTGGGGTTGGCCAGCAGGGAAGGTAGGCTGCGTGACAATCCTAACCAGACAGCTCTTCTCCAGCTCGGCATTAGTCGTGCGAGCGCAAGAGGAGAGAGTCGTGTTAAGTAAGGAAAGTGAGTCCTTTCTTGCGAGAAAATTTATACCTTCAAGGACTCTAGATATGACAAGATTTGGGTTGTTAAGAAGGGGGGGATTAGTTCGCAATCCTAACTATAATAGAGGACACAGGTTTATTCTTTTAACACAACACACATACACGCGCGAATTTACTTTCTCGTCATATTATCGTTGAACGTTGGGCTGACTTGAGCGTCGAAGTGTTTTCTGTCGAGACCTCTCCTGGCGTTTTGCAGGTCATCGGTGGCATCAAGGCGGTTCAAACCAGCTAGTCGTGGTTCAACCCGGTCGAAGTACAATGTGCGCAACAAATCGCCGTCTATGGGGACAAATTCAGTTTCTACCAGAGATAAGAGGTTGATTTTTCCCTCACCAAAGAAGAATCATGGCAGGAGAAAACTCGAAGAATAATTTGGCAAAAGATATGGATGAGGCGTGGACTCAAAGGGCATTTGGGACAGGTCCGCCGTCGGGATGGCCACAACTATCTGTCACCCCGAAGGAGATGCTACCAACACCTGGCACGATGCTGACGCCATTACCAACACCTCAAGCGCAACTGTCAAACTAGATGATTGTGAACCGTGGAGGGTCGCGTCCAAAAGTATAAGGAGCTCGGGACTCAGGCCGATGGAGCAACTGATAAGCCGGTTGGCACAGGAAGAGGTAGAGTCCAGCAGCATGCGAACCATCATGATGACAGGTAGATGATAATGGTAGAAGGGTAGAACCTTCTTGGGAACCACCCTCCTCGAGTGTCGAGGGGAGATCAACTCATTCAGATGACCATGGCAGAGTTGGATAGGATTATCGCTGAGGCGATAGGCCAAGCTCAAGATGTGGATAGGAGAGCTTCTCATGAATCATTCGTCAGCCTCCGACTCAGCAGCCATTTCTGCCTCAACAACAAAACCAACGCAAGAAGAGGGGCGAGCTGCAAATGCACAGCTGGATGGGTTAACTTTTGGAAAGATTGGCAGCCCAAATGCACGAGCTGCAAGCTCGGGTTCAGGGTAGGAGGCCTTCAGTTACTCGAGGACATCCATTTGAAGAGGAAGTCTTAGGAGGGGATTTCCCAAGTAACTTCAGAGAATTGAGTTTGTCCTACGATGGTTTGGTGGACCCAGCTAGGCATTTAAGATCGTTTGATGGCATAGTAGTGCTGCATAGATATAGCGACTCTATCATTTGGCGAGCTTCTCTGACGACGTTGAAGGGGTCAGCGCAGGATTTGTTCCACCAGCTACTGACAAGTTCAATTGGTAGTTTCGAGAAGTTTAGCTCCATGTTTTTAAATCAGTTTGCAAGCGCCAGGAAGCACGAGAAGACGTATCTCTCACTAATCAACATGCAACAGAAGGAGGTGGAAACTCTGCGGCAGTATACGTCGCGATACACTAAGAATTGTGTGGAAATATATTGGAGCTGATACTCCCCCTTTTTCACTTGGTCACAACCTTCTCATTGAGTGTTAATTAAGACCATTTTTATTGTAAGGAATCCCTTGATTTCCTTGGACCATAAAGAGAGGAAATTTCCTTCTCTTTCCCTTATAATTCCAAACGCACATCACCTCTATTTCCCTTGCTCTATTTTTTGATCTCCTAACAACCTCTCCCCTCCAATTTGCGAGCAAACACCGGCAACAAAAATCATCAGAAACCCATCGCCCATCACCATCCCCGCACGCGTGTCCGAGTTCTGAGCAAAGCCGAGGCCTCAAGCAACGTCCGAGGCCCTTCCCCATTCGATCTCAGCCATCCCTTGTGTAGATTCCTTGGTATTTGGTATGTGATGGCTTGTCCTTCTTTTATTTTGATGAGTTCTTTGTGGATTTGTATAGATCCATGGGATTCCTTATTGGATCTAAGTATTTATGTTTGAATCATTGTGAAAATGATTAGATCTCTAGATCCTCTGTAGAACTCATGGAATTGGAACCCTTGGTGTGTCTTAAGGTTGTTCATGAATACCTAGGTCGAATTGATTGAGTCTTGATGCCTTTTGGAATTTTTGAAGTCTAGGTTGTCTTTGAAATTTGAAAAAATCATGATAAATCGTATACTCATCTATTTGATCTGAAATTTTGAGGGTAATCTCCTTTTATGTTGTGGTTAATTCTATTAAAATTTCAGATTTAAATTCGATTTGTAGCTACCCGATTAGAAGCATGTTGTTATTGGCCTTAATCTTTGAAAAATTGTATAAAAATATTTGTCCGTTCTTTTGATCTGAAATTTTCAGGTTGTGTCTATATTGTTATTTTTAGGTTGCTTTTAAACTTTCATGGATTAATCCGATCTGTAGCTATCTTAACCGATAATTGCTCTTTGGACCCTTAAACTTCAAAAAATTTTGTAAAATGATTCACTCGACCAAATGACTTGAAATTATGGTATTAGGATTTTCTATTGGTACGTGTATTGCTGTAAAATTTTCAGGTTCAGACTCCAAGCCTATCTCATTGAACTGGAAACACTTCATTTTGTCCTTTCTTTTGCAAAAATTTGTTCTATGGGTTAGAGATATTTTTAAGGAACCAACTTTTGTATTCTGATCTTTCATTGAGTGTATTTCATCTAGTAAAAATTTCGTTGAAAAACTCCAAGTATAGCCCTTTGAACAGGAAGACCCTTGTTCATGCTCCTTTATTTTGAAAATTCGATTTGGGGGTTAGGGGTATATATAAGGGTCCACCTTTTGTTTATTGGTCCCATTTTGAGTTATTGTTATGTGGTTAAAATTCAATTAAGTGACCTGACCCAAACTCCAAAAGCCTCGGTTGCTATGTTCAACCTGTCAGTTGCCCGGGCCTCTGCCATTGCCGACCCCGCAGCACCATTTTCTCGTTTTTCCTGAATCGTTTGACTTAATTTTTACCCTGTGACCTTGTTTTTCATGCCGAGTCCATTTTTAATATTTTTAAATGATTTTTTCGAGCCTAGCCTTCAAATCCAATTGTTCCAAATTCAATGAACTACTTAGTCAATAATGTTCGACTGAGTATGAATTCTCGTGATTATTTCTAAGTGTCAAGATAATGTATTTATGAAATTATCTTGATTAAATGTAGGTGTCTGATGAGCTGAGCTCTCAACCTACTCTGCAAAACCGAGCTTTGCTTACTGCTCAATTGACCAGGTGGGTGTTATTAAATTTCTATGCCATACTACTTATTAATTGCTAGATGGTATGATCAATGTGTGTGTGTGTGGACCATGTAACCTATCGTTGGATGCAGTATCAACCTTCGATATGGTATCTGCCGTCGTCATGTGCGGTTATCGACCTTCGACGGTGCCTATTATGAGGCAGTCTCCCTTTAACATGTCGTGGTGTGCGGTTATCGACCTTCGGCATGTACTCCCATTGTTGTGTACGGTTATCGACCTTCAGTGACTTATATAGATGTGCACATGAGTATTATATGATGATTAGGAGATGAGCTATTATGGTAGATTCATGTTCATGTTGCAACCATACTATCTGTTATTATTTGATTTATGTGCATAGCGATGAAATAGTGGATTGCTTACTCCCATGTTCCCCCCCTCTTCAGGTTGAGCTGGCGGCAACAGCGAAAGACGAGCGAGCGAGAGTCATTGTTTGCCTGTCTTATATATTGTTTATACTTCCATGTTATGTCTATTATTATAATTTTGCCGTCAGCCTAATATATTGTTTTGGAAAACAAAGATGAATTATGAAACTGGTTCATCTTATCGGTTACTGAATTATGATATGATAAACTGTTTCCGTTGAATCTATGTTAACTGGGGAACTTGATAGAGAGATTGAATGGTACTAATTTTATATACAAGAAGTTGATTAATTATACTATCATTAATTAAATTATTCAATGGGTATATATATATATATATATATATATATATATGTACATATGATCAAATGAGAATGAGTGATAGTGAATGAAATAAGAATGAATTGCATCAATTGGATGTGATATATCAACGCTCCAGGTCCAGTCAAATGTTGCGACACTGTTCAAAGGAGCGGTGGCATTTCTGTAATTATGAGTACTTTTGATTTTCCGCACGGGGGCATTTTTGTCATTGCAAAAAATACATCGGGACGCTATTGTGCATAGGCATTAATGTATATTTTGTGTAACACTATTGTACATTCAGCAGTGTTGTGGCATTTTGGTAAATTTGTGGATATTTAAATGTGTAAACTTTGATAATTCTATAATTTTGTAAAACTACTATGGTAATCTTAATATAAATATTCACACATGATATTGTGCATTTTACTTAACACTATTGTGCAATGAGGTGAAGGGACCGGTAAAAATCGCCGCTATGTGCAAGTCATGATTTAAATTCTACAATTTAAACCTATGCACAACAGAACTAAGGTTTAGCATAGAATACTTACGACTTAAATTTGCAGACTCAGAGACGCAGTAGATTTCGTTGATGGAGTCAGTTGATTCTACTCGCTGGAAAATCTCCTCGTCGGATGTTTCAGAGTAACCGGGATGGTCGCGCTGGTGCAGCATGCGGACGAGGGACTAGAGCGGGTCGCGTCGCATCGTGCAGGTCACCTAGTCGCATATGAGACTCGGCAAAAATGTCGCGGGTCGCCTGCGTGGTGAATAATCGTGTATCTCCTCAACTCGTTTGCCTCGTCGGTTGCTTGCCACGACTTCCTTCTCGGCGATAGGTGTGGACGACAAGGTTATTGGCTTTATCTTCTCACGGTTTTGAGACAGCTCGGGTTTTAATCCTTGCCAAACTCGATTTGTATGATAAAAATCTCACGAATTCTAAACACAGGGTTTTGCTCTTGCGAACGATTTTTTATTAACTTCAACTTATTCATAAATTTGAATGACATATGTTGGTATTTATAGAGGCTAAGTAGATCTAATCCTATTCTAACTACAAATCAAACTCTTGGAAATAAAATAAACTCCTAAGGTAACTAGATATCTAAATTATAAGATTTACTAAATAACTAGTAGGCACATGCCTTTATTTCAAATCCTAACCAATCTAAGATTTCTAATATGCTAGGGAAATCGGCCCTTGGCCTTCTAGAATCCTCACGTCTCTTCTTGCGCCGCACGCCAACTGGGAACCCTAGCCGCGTCGCACTAGCCCTCGTCGTCTGAGGCATCTGGCTCGTCCGCGCCCCACGCGTCTCGCGCATCACCGCCCGCGCCTCGCATGTGCTTCGTCGCGCCACGTGCGTGCTCCCTCTTCCACTCGTCGTCCCGCTCGCGCGTGGTCGGCACGTGAACCTCTCCTCGTCCGCTGGTCCGCCGTTCGCGTCCCTTGTCCCAATCATCCATCGCGTGGTCGAGCCACGTGCTAGCCGTCTTTCACGAACTGCCCGAACCCATCGCTATGCCCTCGCCATCGCCCTGCCGGGTCATCTCGCGCGTACCCACCTTCGCGCGACCCTGTCTCGCGCGACTTGTTCCTACACGCTCCGTCACGCGGCTCATGCGTGTCGCGCATCTACACGTCGTGCGATTTCTTCGCGCGCGGCCATCACAAGCCTCCTTTGCGCTGCCCCGGTGGTCGTTCCGACCCTTTACGCGCCTTTTCTCCTGGCTCGAACGCGGATTGTCCTCGGGCTCGAAAGGGTCAATGACCACATCTTCATCATTCCCGCCCTCTTCGAGAATTTTCTTGTTCTGAAGTATAATGTACTTGAGACTCTTCAATTCGACCGGTTCGGTTCCCTCTTCACTCGTGCACAACGTGATTCGTTTTTAGGCTCGTTCGAACTCCATATTCCCCTTCCTAAAATTGGTAGTCACGGACCCTAACATTTCCAACCATTGGACCCCTAGTACCACATCGGGTCCGGATAATTCCAGCGCATAGAGATCAACTTTCAACTCCTCCCCTTGTACTTGTATAGGCCACTTTTTGTACAACATTGGACTCTTAAGCTCTTCGCCATTCGCAACCCTTACTCCAAATGGTACAACCCCGGTCATAGGAACTTCAAGCTTTGCGGTGAAGTCCTCGTTAATAAAGTTGACGGTCGACCCACTATCGACCAACTAGTCGACTTTTCGTCCCAAGATCTCGGCATCAAATCTCATCATCTTGGGCCCTCGCTTTGCCTTCATCATGTGCATCATCTCTTGTTGTGGATTTAGGTATAGGTGCGCCTCTTGCTCATTCTTTCTTCGGGCTCGTATGACTCGAAGAGATGGACTTACTTCCCCTTGCATCGGTGTCCAGGTTCGAACGTTTCATTGCACAAAAAGCATAGTCCCTTCTCTAGCCACTTTTGCATCTTCTCAGGACTAAGTCACCGCATGCAATTTGGTGGACGTGTCGCCTCGGTGGCCTTCACGTCCTAAAGAGGTGGTAGCAGGTTGTTGGTTGTCCTCGCGCGGTGTGTCTCCGTGCGTCTCTCTCCGCGTGTCGCCTTTCGGACCGCAACCAAGTGATCCTCATGCATGCGTGCGGACTCCATCGCACCTCCCATCGACCGTGGCCTGTCAAGTCGGACCTCGACAGCAAGCTCGAGCTTAAGTCCTCCAATGAACGCGCCTACGAATGCGCTCTCTGGCTAATCGCGTATGCGACTTGTGATGCGTTCGAACTCCTTTTGGTAATCACGAAGACTACCACTTTGACATATACGAGATAGAGCCTCGTCATAGTCATAGTAGTCGCTTGAACCAAAGCGTGTGATAAGCTCCTTCTCGAAATCTCTCCAACGTACGCGCGTGCTTTTGTTCCTGTAAATGTGTGAGATCCATTGCCACTATATGTTTGCTTCACCGTCTAAGTAATAAGCGGCGATCTTAACCCTCTTGTTCTTGTGCACGTCGTTGATGTCAAAGTATTGCGAAGCTCGACTTAACCACGCATCCGGGTCGGTCCCCGTGAACGTAGGCATGGTGAGCCTCGGTTTCTTGAACCTTCTCTCCTCGTGCTGGCTTGACGCCCTTGATCTCCTCGACTGTCAATCATGGTCCTCACGATCGGATTCGGACCCACTTGATCGGACCGAAGTCGAGCTCGACCTATGACTCTCTCGAGGTCGCCGCGTGACTCGTGCAAGTTGTGCGGCTAGATCGTGCACCATGAGTTCGAGTTTCGCCATGTTCTCGTTGGTGGTGTGTTGTCCATCACCAATGGACTTCATGCTCTCCTCTAATATGTCGAACCTCTCACGATATGTCATGCTTAAGATTTTTTTAAACACTCGTATTGACTCACGGAAAGAAGAAGAAAAATTCGAAAGAAAAAAGATAGCAAAAGTTAAACAAGATACACGATTGATCACTCTCAACGAAAGCACCAATGATGAATAATCGTGTATCTCCTCAACTCAGTTGCCTCGTCGGTTGCTTGCCATGGTTTCCTTATCGACGATAGGTGTGGACGACTCGGTTATTAGCCTTATCTTCTCACGGTTTTGAGACAGCTCGGGTTTTAATCCTTGCCAAACTCGATTTGTATGATAAAACTCTCGCGAATTCTAAACGCACGGTTTTGCTCTTGCGAACGATTTTTTACTAATTTCAACTAATTCATAAATTCGAATGACATAGGTTGGTATTTATAGAGGCTAAGTAGATCTAATCCTATTCTATCTAGAAATCAAACTCTTGGAAATAAAATAAACTCCTAAGGTAACTAGATATCTAAGTTATAAGACTTACCAAATAACTAGTAGGCACATGCCTTTATTCCAAATCCTAACCAATCTAAGATTCCTAATATGCTTGGGAAATCGGCCCTTGGCCTTTTAGAATCCTCACGAGTCTTCTTGCGCCGCACACCAATCGAGAACCCCAGCCGCGTCGCGCTAGCCCTCGTCGTCCGATGCATCGGGCACGTCCGCGCCCCACGCGTCTCGCGCGTCACCGCCTGCGCCCCGCGTGTGCTTCGTCGCGCCATGCGCGCGCTCCCTCTTCCGTGCGTCGTCCCGCTCCCGAGTGGTCGGCACGTGAACCTCTCCCCGTCCACTGGTCCGCCGTTCGCGTCCTTTGTCCCAATCATCCATCGCGTGGTCGAGCCACGTGCTAACCGTCTTTCGCGAACCGCCCGAACCCATCGCTATGCCCTCGCCATCGCCCTGCCGGGTCATCTCGCGCGTACCCACCTTCGCGCGACCCTGTCTCACGCGTGCTATTCCCGCGCGCCCAGTCATGCAGCTTATGCGTGTCGCGCGTCTACACGTCGCGCAATTTCTTCGCGCGCGGCCATCGCAAGCCTCCTTTGCGCTGCCCCGGCGGTCATTCCGACCCTTTACGCGCCTTTTCTCCTGGCTCGAACGCGGCTCGTCCTCGGGCTCAGAAGGGTCAATGACCACATCTTCATCACTGTGGGTGCTCGCGAGGATGTCTCGATGCGCTAGCAGACGGGAGTTGGTCCCGCAACTACAGAGCAGGTCACTAGGCGTCGCGCCAGTCGTCGGGGCTGCCGCGCGAACGGGTCGCGCATCTCGACTGAGGGCGCACCATCGTGCGGTGGTGCACGGAAGTCCTTGGGGGCTTCGTCAACCTCGGAGCCTTCTGTTGTGTTATCCGACACCTCTCTGGTTGTCTTCGTGGGTGACAAGCTCGGAGACAAACTCGATCGGGAACTAGGGCCAACCGACTCGTGTCAATGAATTTTATGATGTGCGTCTCTGAATACCAAGAGTTAATGGTGTTCATATATGGTTACAACAGGGACCCAAAAGAGATGATAATGTAGACTTCTTAAGTCTTCGGCCTTACTATGGGCCAAGTCCACTATGTTCAATGACTTAGATAGTATTTCAGTCCACTAAAGAAATATTACCGCACTCTCTCATTATCCCCGACTTACGTTTGAGGCTCCAATTACAATTACGAATTACCTTCCCACATTTAATAATTACTGACAATAAAATTAATTGATGACTTGTGTCAAAGCTAGTACTACTCAAATCATTATTATTATGCTAGAGCTTAATCCACCTACAGGGTTTAACATAATAATTCTTCATGAGCTCACTTCGGGGACATCATCAGACTAATGCACATGGTAACCGTAAATATTAGAACAACAACACCATGCATGTAGCATCACTACCCAACTAACCAAGACTATTGGCCCAGACAGAATAAACCTCAGTGTTTGGTGATTAAAAGAAGTGTTTATTATGTAAATGTGTCTGTTTATATTTTACAGGTTAAGAGAACGCAGTAATCAATCGAGGCCTATTTCGTTTACGAAGATCAGTATAAAACGAACAGCTTCTGTCTGGGATCCTGTTCAATACACTAATGCACTAATGCAACTAATCAGTCAAGACCAACTGTCAGTTGACACTACAACCGTTCCGATGGTTTATTCATTTCTATCTAAGTTGTGAACCAATTATTTATGTTCTGCAAGTGACTAATAAAATGATCTTCTGTCCATCCGTGAGGAGCGACAACTAAGGTTTTATAGCGACGGCGAGGGCAGAGGAGGAGGAGGAAAAAGTGGTGGCGATGGCTAATATTTGAGGGAGAGAGTGAGCGTGGAGGGGGAGAGAGAGTGGGTGGGTGGGGTACGGCCCACGGGTAGAGAGAGGTGCACGGGTAGATAGGTGTGGCGGGGCTTATTGGTAGTGAGAGAGAGTGGACGGGTAGGATGGGGGATAATGACTAAAATATTTTTAATGAGTAAAAATTTTTATTTTTAACTGTTGAATTATCAGGTCTAATACCTATAATGTATTTTTATTTATTTAGATGAGAACCATTCTCCTATAACTCATATATATACACACACCCTTAGAGCATCTCCAATGGAATTTAGGTTGTATAACATGGATAAAGGAAAGTAAAAAATTGTGTCTCCAATAATTAGTGTTAATTGTGGTATCATTTGTGATGTGTAAATTTATAATTGGTTGGAGAAAAAAAGATTAATTGAATAAATAATAAAATATATTATTGAAGTCGTCTAGAAGGGCTTCTACAACTAGAAAGCCTTGTAGACATTTTCAATGCCACATAAGATTTTTTGTGTCATGTGGAAACAAAATAATACAATGGAAAGACCATTGAAGATGCTCTTAAATGTCAGGAAAACCATTTAATATCTCTCAGAAGAACTAGAAAAGTAAAATTGATGCAAACATTGGTTTTATCTTCTCGGCACCAGGACATTAAAATTACACAATCAACATTGGCTACGATTAAGAGATTATTCACATCTACCCATGATTCTAGCATGATCCAAATATGAAAAGAAAAGAAAAAACAAAAATGAAAAGGTTGGCTCTAGAAAAGAAAGATAAAATCTGTAAGTTCGGAAGATTGGCAGTAAATCAACGAAGCTTCATCTGCTATCAGGTTCTGACTTCACAAAGATATTTTAGGGAACTTTATTTTAAATTACTTGGATTAGGTTCTATTACTTCGCTTATTGGTTATTACTTATACATGCTTTATTATGGCAGGTCAAATGAAATGGGATCGCGATGCACATTCCATATATGACTACCTACCAATATGTGCGAGATCAGATCAAGCAACCTGGACTTTCCATAATATGATATGACTTGGCTGGGAAGCTAGAGAAAGAACTTACCATATGAAGGATGAGGATAAAAGGACTACGAGAACACTTTGAGGAGCACTTTTTTTTTACATTCTCTCTTTCTTGAAAAAATAGTTTTATGTATCACGCTTCTGTGATTTATTTTCTTTGAGTTATTTTGTAAGTGAGGGTGATCATTGTTGAGAGGAAAAATACAAATTGTTCAGAGATTCATTCTGTTTTTAGTTTGAGGGATTCAAACGTGAAAAACCACAGTAGATTTGTGGTCGGATAAGTAGTAGTGCAATTCATTGTTCAAGTAGAGTGTAGAGGGAGTCTATACTGTAAACCTTGAAGAATGAGCGAGTTGATTGCATTAATGAAAGAGATTCGAAGGGAAAGTGGGACGCTCTCCTGAAGGTTCAAATTTGGTTATATTGCTTCCGAAATTTAATTGAATCTTCGTTTTATTCAATTTTGCTTAATCGTGTGTGACTCTGAATACTTGGGATACATGTATCAAACTTCAATTGGCACCAGAGCGGGTTTTCGCATACCTTGCGAAAGATCTAAGGACGTGTGGATTTGGCAATTATGAATCAGGAAAGTGGATCGATGTCTAGGCCTCCACAATTGGATGTTTCAAATTATTCCTACTGGAAATCAATGATGACGATCTTTCTAAGATCTCAGCGAAAAGGTTCTTGGGAAAGTGTTGAAAATGGCTGGGAACATCCAGTCACGGCGGCCGCCCCAGACCAAGGAAAAGAATCTTCATCAGCTACTGTACCTAAACCAAAAGACCTCTGGACTGACGCAAAAAAACTGCAAGAAGAAGCGAACTATCGAGCCCTGCACGCTATCATGATGGCAGTCGATCAGACTAGACATAAGATGATAGTTCGGTGTAAGACAGTGAAAGATGCTTGACAGATTCTACAACGCCAGTTTGAAGGTTCGACGACAGTCAAAGCATCGAGACTTCAACGTATAACCCTTGAATTTGATGAGATCAGAATGAAGGATGAAGAAACGATCGATATGTACTATGCCAAATTTTGTGATCTGGTAAATCAAAGTGGAATGCTAGGAGAAGAGATCTCTGAAAATCGTCAAGTACAAAAGATCATGCGGACTGTTGCACCTAGATTCAGAGAGAAGATTACGGCTCTTGAAAGCTTTCAGAGAATTGAGCCTCTTGATGTGGATGAACTTCTTGGTGATCTGAGAACGTTCGAAATCATACTCTCAAAGCTGCTGCAGTTGAGGAGAAGGAAGACAGCGATGCAGAGGAAGGTTCAATGGTGGATGACAGCGAGTTAAAAGAGGCTCTTGCATTAATTGCAAGGAACTACAGCAAGATGAGGCATAAACTATTTAAGAACAAGTTCGCTGGAAATAAGTTCAATAATCCCAGCAAGACCATGGCTCAAGACAAGAAAAATAGTGTGTTTCCTTCAAAACCAGACACAAAACGGATTAAGAAGGACCAGTGCCTTGAGTGTCGTGGATTTGGGCACTTTTAGTATGAACGTACCAATCTAAAAAAGAATAGTAAGTCACTTAAGGCCACTTGGGAAGATTCATATGACGAAGGGACAGACGAACCTTCATCTCACACAAGCAACATGGCAATTCATTCTTCTGTAATAAAGTTTATGTGCCTCACTACCTCTCATGCCACGACAATGTTTGAACAAGGCATGGAAGAATCTGAAACATCAGAGGATGAAACTAACTGCAACATGTGTAGTGATCCAGTTCACTTGTTAGCCATGGAGAAATGTGCACAGGCATATGAGGCTATGAAGAAGCTTTGTTGTACATATTTTTTCGGAGTAGAATCAAAAGATTCAAACACCGGGTCGTGTCTCACGAGGAAGGTTAGCCGGAATATTCTATACGTTTATTCAAACAAGAAGAGAAACAAAATTCCTAAACATTCTAATTCAGATGGATTGATTTGGATTATTAACTACGAAAAAGACTTCAAATAAGGTAAATAGAAATAGCAAGCAACGACGAAGAACAATCAGGATTTAAGAAGCTAGGGCGTCGGGGATATCCGTTTTGGTTCGAAAATGCAATTATCAAGTAAGAGATTGTTCAGCTAAGTGATTTGAATAATCGACATGTTCAAGTACTCATTCTCAATAACTTTTCGTAACAAGAGAACAAACTAGAACGACAAATTAACAATTCATTTAACTTCAAGGCAATACAGTTACGAACAAGCCTAGTTCATACAAGCCTATTTCGACCGACTCCTCCCTTTTCGGTTCTAAGAGTCGATTAAGGTAGACTAGAAGGTGTTTAATCAACTAGTCCGTTTAAAATAACCAACATCAAGCAAGAATATGTCGAACTCAATTGCAAACAATTGGGGATTGAAGTGTCACCCTTCAACAATTCTAAATATTCGAGCCCGACGATTGAAAAACCCTATCAAAAGGTCAACTTGTATGAAATTGAACAATCCTGAGCCCGACAATCACAAACGATATCAAAACATCAATCCCCTATCCCTAGCATAAGGATTTAGCTACTCATAATCAATCCAACACAAAGAAACATTTCAATAAGACCATTCATATTTATCAATTTAGAGAAAAGATAATCTTACGATAAAAATCCCAAAGTCGAATTCGAAAGACAAGTTTGAATCCAAGAACAATAGCAAAATCCGAGTGTAAATCTGAGTTCTACGTCGAAAAATATGATAGAAAAGTGAAAAACGAGTGAAAGAGAAGAGGGGATAGGGTTTCTCGTTTATGGAGTCGAGAGAAGATGAGAGATCCTCTTCTGTCGCGATCCCGATGCATATATATAGCCACACGGCATCACGGCGCGCGGGACCTGGTGATGAAGATGTGGGTTTCGGGGCCCGAGGACGCTGAGAGCCGATGGCCGAGACGACCCGAGAAGGCCGCGAAAAAGGCGTATGCATGGCCTAAAAGACGGGTACGAGCTCGTAGGCGAGGCGCAACGAGTGCAAGGAAACCGACCAATGAGGGTCGCGCCTGGATGTGCGCAGGGGCACACAAGAAGGTGCGCTTCCAGCTGCGCAAACATGTGCGCGAAATGACCCGACAGCAAGGGCGAGAACACGCACATTGGCGTAGACGTGCACGGTCGGGACCCGAAGATCACGGACAACGCGAGCAGGTCGATGACGACCATGCAACGTCGACCACAACGAGAGGGACGAGAGCACGGCGTGAACGCACGCGTCGGGCAGAGACGTGGACGGGCCTAGACTTGAGAGCACGTATGGGCTTGGGCTTAGCGATAGTGGTCCGGTCGAGCCCGGGAGTTGGCAACGGGCCGCGCGAAAAAGCACGAGGAGGCGTACGTGGGCGTGATGCGCAAATACACGAGGCGAGCCGTGCGAGCCGAGGAGCAAAGAGTCTAGAAGAATATAATTAAATTAATTATGTAATTAGTATTTTATTAATTATCGTTCGTTTAGAATTGTTAGTATATATATTTAATTGTTAGTTAAGTTAGGGGGTTTAATGCACCAAACCCCCCTGTATTATACGAAATCTGCGCGTTTCCCCCCTGTATTTTAAAGATTGCATCAGACCCCCTTCTATTAAGGTTTTGTATGCGCGAAACACCCAAAATCGTCTAAATTTTGGGTGTTTCGCGCATACAAAACCTTAATAGAAGGGGGTCTGACGCAATTTTTAAAATACAGGGGGGAAACACGCAAATTTCGTATAATACAAGGGGGTCTTGTATATTTTACCCGTTAAGTTAGTATAGGATATATTTATGTTAGCCGCATTAGTAGATGTTAGGGTAATATTTAATTAGTTAGTAGTTTATTAATTATTGTTAGGTTAGCATATATATTGTTAGCCGTAGGTTAGCGTTAGTTAGGATAGTTTGGTAAGTTAGTGGCGTGAGTTGTTTATTAGTGTTGGGATTAATTTAGCTTGGTTAGGTATTTTATATTTTGGTAAGTCTTGATATGCAAGATATTTAGTAGTGTACCTTAGGATTAGATATATTTTCCATAGATTAGAATTATAGTTGGTATAGGACTAGATCTAGTTTTTTTTATAAATACCTATGTACTCATTCAATTTATAATCATTGAAGAATTAATACAAAATACCCGAACACTTGTTCAAATTGTCTTGTGAGTTTACTCCGGTGAGTTTACAAACTAGATGGTGTTAGAAATAGGACCAACATCCGATTTTCTTCCACACCTATCGCGAAGTACGAAGTCGTCGGCGCGCGTATTAGCAATTATCGGCGATTCAAGGCGCGCGAGCGGCTTATCGACCAAGTCAAGACACACGATCTTCATCATTGATGCTTTCATTGAAAGAAGTTGATCGTGTGTCTTTCCCTACCACATTCTTCTTATT
>BKCP01011403.1:956151-1034827 GCA_008636005.1 Striga asiatica | reverse complement strand
GCAAGCAATGGATATGGACGAGATTTTCATAGCTTAGTTAGGAGTCATAGTTTGGTTAGGAATCCAAATAAAAGGCATGTGCCTATTAGTTTCCTATTTGTCTTTTAATTGTTAGGAAAGTCCATATTCCCTAGATATCAAGTTGCCTTAGGAATTATTTACTTGCATAGATTAGGAGTTCTATTTAGACTAGGATTAGATCTATTTGGTATCTATAAATACCCACCTATGTACCATTCGAAATTATGATGGTTGAGTGAATAGAAAAGAGTAGAACATTGTGTTCAAAGTTCTCGTGTGTTTTCTCCTGTGAGTTTACATAGAGTTCGTGAATGGAATAGGACCAACATCCGAGTTTCTTCACAGTGATAGAAATAGGACCAACATCTGAGTTTCGTCACACCTATTGCGAAGTACGAAGGCGTCGGCGCGCGTATTAGCAACTTATTGCGAAGGGACCAAGGCGTCGGCGCGGGTTTCGAGCAAGTCGAGCTAGACGTAACACACGATCCTTCATCAGCGCGTGCCTGCGCGTGCCCGCCCTATTCGCGGCCCGCCAGTGCTCGCGCCTGCCCGCGCGTGGCCCTGCACGCCCCAGCGCGCCAGTGCGCTGCCAGCGCGCCCATGTGCGCGGACTGCACCCGTTGGGCACCCGACTCGCGCGTCTTCCATTTCTTCGAGCCACCTGGTGATTTAGCCATCCCCACCAGGTTTCACTCCTTCGATAAGCATCCCAAAACCTCCGATGGTACGTCCGTTTGAGGCGTGGTTTCGTCCATGCATGTCTACGCCAATGCGCGTGTTCGCGCCCTTGTCGTCGGATCATCTCGCGCACCCGCTCGTGTTGATGGATGCGCATCTTCACGTGTACCCTCGCGCGCCTTGCTCCGCGGCTCACGCGTATCGCGTGTCTTCGCATTGCGCATTTTCCTCGCGCGCGCCCATCACGAACCTCCTTTGCACAGCCCTGATGGTTCAACTCGTGCCGTTCTTTTTGTATTCGTGCGCCTCGTATACGGGCTCGTACCCGTCTCTTAGGCCATGCATACGTGAATTTGGCCCTTTTCTCGGCCTTCTCGGGTCGTCTCGGCCATCGGCTCTCGGCGTCCTCGGGCCTCGAAACCCACATTCGCATCATTCTCGCCCCCTTAAAGTTTGTCCTTGTCCTCAAGGACTCATCAAGTATCTCCATTCGGGGCTCGTCGTCCTCCTTGATCATATCGACCTCTTCTTTTGTTTTCTCGACTCTATTGATCCCGGCTATCTTGGCCACGTCCGAAACCTCCTCGAGCCTTGGAGCTTCGTCCACCTTGTCTTCTTCAACCTCGACCTCGACGAAGTATTCATTGGGGTATTCATCGTAGATAGGCGGGCCTAAGTAGTCGATCGTAAGTCTCTCGTCCATGAACACGTCGTCGAACGAAGGTGGGTCCTCGAACTCGATTCGCTCGACCATGGACTTGGTGACCACGTCTTCAACATAGCCCGTGCAATCGAATGGGAATATGGCCTCCTCGTCATGTTCCACGTCGACCACATCTTGTACTTCGACCATGCACTTGGCCTTCTGCTCGAGTTGTTCGACCATAATTTCGGGTTCGCCTTTATAGTATCCCGGAAACTCCAGTGAGAAAACGGGCTCTCCTTGCTCGATCTTAGCTTGCTCGAGCTCTCCTTTGGCCTGATCGTACCCGTAAGGTGATGGTCGAGCTTCACTTGGGTGCGTCAATCATCGTGCGATGGTGGTCGAGCATCGTTCGGGATTGGTCGATGCGCAACCCTTAAGCACTCGTCGAGCCGGTGGCTCTCGAATTCCTTCTCTTGTTCGTACTCGGCGCGGCGCTGCTGGTGCTCCTCATACTTTTCGTCGACCTGACCTTCTTCTTTGTCGAACTCGCCTAGTACGCGGTCGGGCACTCTAACCAACTCGTGCATCTCGGATTGTTGTTGCTCGGTCGTGCCCGCGTGTGCGCTTGCCTCCTCGATGATGAAGATCTGGCCATCTCCATACCAATCCTGCTCAATACTCTTGAGACCAACCTCCTTGGTCCCACAGTCCTTGCTTGCCTTTAATGTGACCCTATGCTCTCCCGCATCGAACTTCATGACCCCCGTTCGGTAATTGGTGGTCACCTCGCCTAGCCCCTCGAGCCATTGCACTCCTAGCACAACGTCGGGTCCAACCAAGGGTAGCGCATAGAGATCGGCTTTGATGGTGACTCCTTGATATTTGATCGGCACCCTGTGATAAGACTCGGTGCACCTTAGCCGTTCGCCATTGGCCACACGGACCTCAAATGGCTCTACCTTCGTTGTTGGCAACTTCAACTTTTGAGACAGCGTGGCGTTGATGAAGTTGTGTGACAATCCATTGTCTACTAGCACGACTACATGGCGGTCCTTGACACATGCTGGTAGCCGCATCGTCCTCGGTCCTTGGGTACCTGCCATTGCGTACATTGAGATATCGGCTTTCTCCTCGAGTACCTCAGCCTCGATCTTTCTCTCTAGGTGCTCCTCAATTTCGGACTCTTCCTCATCCGAGTCGATGACGTCGATCACAATGACCTGCTTGCATCGATGCCCCGGTGTGAAATTCTCTTCACATTTAAAACAGAGCCCCTTCTCACGTCGGCACCTCATCTCCTCGAGCGACAACCTCTTGACCTCCGGGACTGGTGGTCGAGAGCTATCGGGCGGTCGGCCGCTCGGAATCATATTGCTCGCATCCGGTTGTGCGCCCGCAGTAGCGTTGCTTGGGCCCGTGCGTCGCGTGTTGGGGTAACGAGCGTCCGCCCGTCCCCTTTGCGTGGCCGCTAGATGGTCCTCGCGGCGTCGGGCTACCTCCATAGCCGCATGCATGGTCTCGGGCCGCTCTAATCGCACCTCAGCGGCTAGGTCGTACTTCAGGCCGGCTATGAATGCCCCAACTAGTGCGGTCTCGGGCTAATCTCGTACGCGACATGCTAATCGCTCGAATTCCTTCAAATAATCTCGCAAGCTGCCTGTCTGCCTTATTCGAGTTAGCGCCTCGTCATAGTTGTGGTAGTCGGATGTTCCGAATCGCGTAAGTAATTCGCGTTCGAAGTCGTTCCACCCAATGACTCGCTGTCGGTTGCGGTAAACGCTTGTGAGCCACTACCACCATACGTTGGCTACACCATCTAAGTAATAGGCCGCATATCGCACGCGATCGTTCCCCTCGGTTTGTCGAGCCTCGGGCGGTCGTGCACGTTAGATGCTTGCGACCGTTGATCGAAGTCCTCCTCGTGTTCGCATTCATCGGGTCGATGCTCCTCCTCTTCGGGTCGGTCGCGCCTTGGCTGTCGTGGAGGTGACCGCCCGTATCGTTGGAAGCCGCGCGCCATCTCCTCGAACCCTCGGTTCACGGTTTCCATCAAATCCCGAACCGATGCTTTGGTCGCATCGAGCCCCTCACCGAAAGTATCCATGACTTCGCTCATACTATGGACTTGAGCATCTAGGTTGTCGATCTTGTCCTTCATCTCCTTGTTGGCCATAACTTTCTTTTCTTGCTTTCGTTCTTTGCTTCGAGGACTCGTCTTGAAGATTTTTTTTTTTCTTTTTTTTCTAATAGGGGGACGAAAATAAAGAAGAAGAAAAAGGAAAGGGAATGGGGTAGGAAAAAACACACGATGTAGATACTCTCAATGAAAGCACCAATGATGAAGATCGCGTGTCCCGATTGCCGATAAGCCACAAACCAGTGCCTTGAATCGCCGATAGGTGTCTCGAGGTTTGCACAACCGCACCCCTTGAAACGATAAAATTGCAAAAGAAATCGAGAAGAAATCTAAGGCAAAGTGTTTGAACAAAAGTTCGGTTTTTCTATTAATTTCTGAATGATTTTTCGAATGACAATGGGGCATTATTATAGATGCCAAACTAAGTCTATTCCTAATCTAAGAAGAACTCCTAATGCTTGGAAATAAATAAAGTCCTAAGGAAACTAAATCACTAATTAAAGCAATAAAATATTAAAGTCCTAAACAATCTAGAAATCATAATGGAATAAGGAAACCAAATAACCAAGGGATCTTGGAAAGCCTTGACTTGCATTCCAAGTAGGGAAGAATAATCTAGAGAAGTCCCAACTCAAAAGACTCCTAGAAACCTCGGTTTCTTGCTGGCCAAGTTGTCCCCGCGCTCTGCCCCTGGCAGGCCTGCGCCCGCGCGCGCGTGCTGCCCAGCGCCCNTAGTATTTTATTAATTATCGTTCGTTTAGAATTGTTAGTATATATATTTAATTGTTAGTTAAGTTAGTATAGGATATATTTATGTTAGCCGCATTAGTAGATGTTAGGGTAATATTTAATTAGTTAGTAGTTTATTAATTATTGTTAGGTTAGCATATATATTGTTAGCCGTAGGTTAGCGTTCGTTGTTAGGATAGTTTGGTAAGTTAGTGGCGTGAGTTGTTTATTAGTGTTAGGATTAATTTAGCTTGGTTAGGTATTTTATATTTTGGTAAGTCTTGATATGCAAGACATTTAGTAACCTTAGGATTAGATATATTTTCCATAGATTAGAATTATAGTTGGTATAGGACTAGATCTAGTTTTCTTATAAATACCTATGTACTCATTCAATTTATAATCATTGAAGAATTAATACAAAATACCCGAACACTTGTTCAAATTGTCTTGTGAGTTTACTCCTGTGAGTTTACAAACTAGATCGTGTTAGAAACAGGACCAACTTTCGATTTTCTTCCACATCTATCACGAAGTACGAAGGCGTGGGCGCGCGTATTAGCAATTATCGGCGATTCAAGGCGCGCGAGCGGCTTATTGACCAAGTCAAGACACGCGATCTTCATCACCTGGGCACGGCGCGAGGCTGCGGGCTGTCGCGGCGCGGGACCTGGGCACGGCGCGGGGCCTGGGATGCCTGGGAGCTGCAGTCCATGTCATGGCACTGGCGCGGCACGGTGAGGCACGGGTGGCGCGGCGCGGGGGCACCTCAGTCGAGGTCGCGGCGGGCGGTATAACACCCGGCTTATCAGAGTAAATTTTTCGCAACTTTTACTTCGAATATACTTAATTCTTTCGAAATCTTTTGCGACTAACTCGGGATGCTACTCAAACTCATCATCTTGAAAATCCGTTTATCTTTAAACTTTTGTCTAATACTTCTTTATTCATAATTAAAACAGATTTCCTTTAAACTTGCATTTAAAATACCATAATCATATTTCTCATAATGGTAAAAACTTGAAATATAAAATTCATTAAAATGCAAGTTCAATACTTAATGTGCATAGCGGAAATACTTGAAACTGTGGTTAATTATACAGAATGTTATAAATGTCCGTATCAAAGCTTGTCTTCATCTGAGTCCACTATCCACACCAACACTGCTCCACTCACACCTCCTCTTCGACCTGTTACCTGAAACTAAAATTCATGGGGGTGAGTAACGAATATGGATAATCATAAACCGATATCTGATCGGTAACTTAAACTTTTCTCTTATCTTGCCGATAGTTAATTGGATACGTGTGCACACTCTGATGGATATTTCTAAGGCACCTAACGGCCTCCATCAGAACTTAGGATATAATCTCTGAGAACAAATTAATGCCTCCTCATCCCAAGCGTAATAAACTTAAACTTTAGGATATACTCTTAGACAACTGATGGTCTCCTCATCCCATCCATATCGTACTCAATGTGATACCCATTCAGGGTCCCCACCTTTGTGTCTTTGAAGTCAATTGAAAAACGATAAGTGTTGTACTGGTACTGTATCTGCAAGTTACATCAAATATAGACAAATATACTAAGTACTATGCTCATATACTCAATAAGATTTTTAGGATTTTTAACTTATCAAAATCTTATAGAAATTCATTAAACTTGCTTTTTCTCAAGTTTATACGTAACTTCTTTTTTTATTTATACTTAAGGTCAATTACTTAACCTTGTATAAATCATGTCTTCATAAACATTAATATGGTATTATACTTAGCATGTCATAACTCAAATGTGAAAATAACTATATTGCACATTATACTTGATTTAAACTTAAAATATGCTTACTTTTACCAACATCATCAACATGATTTATAAACTTGTCTTAACTTAATTTGATCTTTTACTCAATCAAATACTTAATTCATCATTCATCATATCTCCAAATTGGCTTATACTAAATTTTCACTTAATTAACTTGAATATGAAAATAATCTCAAGCAATATCATCTTTTACTCATAACATTTAATCATGATGTTAATATATCATACATAATACAATCTTTATAAAATTTTATACTCAACATATTACACCAAAACATCATCAAATTACTCATCACTTATATGAGAATTATTCATGATCATTTCATTTTAACAACTTAAACATTTCATGAATATTCTTGCATATATACTTATCTTTAGATATATGCCTTCTTATATTCATGACTTATTCATTTCTCATCTTTAAATTATGAAACTTAACAGTCATAATCTCAACTTATAATTAGACATGTCCTCAAAATTTCATAATTTTATCATGCATATTCATCAAGTTATGAGAATTTAAATTCAATAGTGAACATAAACTTCATCTTACATGTTCATCTTTAAAAATTCATAACTCAAGCTATATTTTGCCAAATCTCATAATTCTTGTTTTCATGTACTCCTCTTTTACATAATAATCATTCATTTAAATCATAGTCTTCCAGCTTATTCATATCTTTATCAACATCTCATCAAATCAAGTACATATATCATATAATTGATTTTGAACAACTTTAACTCTTTATTTTCATAGAATCAATTATAAACTTAACTTCTATATCATGATATACATACTTATAAACATGTAAACTTATTATCAAAACATGAACTTAAGCATGTAACTTTAAGATAAGTAAATTACCTGCTTCTTGCTAGAATAAAAACTTGATTCTTTACTTCAAATTCTTCACTTCTCCAAAGTTTCTACTACTTATCTCTCTTACACTCTTATATAACTTTTGGTACATAACTTTAGTGCATAAACTCTGATTTTTAGGCCTCTATTTATAGGCACAATTTGCAAGACATCATAATTGAGTGAAGAAATTAACAAAATAAACAATACAAACTTGTAAAAATAAATATAGATAATAAATAGTATTCTTAACTTGTAAACTTCTCCAACCCATAGTCAATGCTTAGAAAGGCCCCTCTTCTGATCCTAATCTGATCTCAATGATTAAATTCGAGATTTAGTGAAAATTCTCCAATTTACGGAACCAAATTCTGACTTAAAACGAACAGTTACCGTAAAATCGAAAATTCTTACAATTTTCGAATTTCCTTCTTTTCTTTTGGCATTTTTCCTTTTTATGCTGAAAAATTTTTCTTATCTTGTAGTCTAATAAAAATATAGAGAGAAAATAATTTAATTTATTTCTCGGAACTGAAATCGGACATATATTCCGACTACAATCGAAAACCGAAAAAAACGAAAATTCTAAAAATTTCATATTTCTCTCTAATAATTTAAATAGACTAAAATGTCTTAATAAATTTTCTCACTTCTTTGAACATTTATAACTTAAATGTTCATGGATACTTAACCGAACTCAAGACCTAACTTGTCTCGACTCATTATTCTTTTTCTTTCTCATTCAAACTAGAAATGGCCAAATTTACATCCATTTAGCTAAATAAAATGGAATGTTACTTGAACTTGAACTTCATCTTAAATAACTTATTTCAATTCATTAAACATTAATGTCTAATTAATCCTTATAACTTGATCAATACTCAAAACTAAGCTAGGCTCGAGAATCATTTGCTTGGTAATAATCTTAACTCGTAACCGAACATGCTTGGTTCGGTTCACGACTTATCTTGAACGAGTAATCAAAATATACTCGATTTTTATTATTCGTCATCTTATTATAATTAATCCCATCTTATAAATCCATTTATAAAAATAAACAGACCGGAATTAATTAATTACTGAACTGGCTCGAGTACTAAATAAAATTTAACTAATAATACTTTCAACTTAAAGTCGAATTTTTAACTGAATAACTTAATAACTGGGCTCGAAACTAGGAACAAGCATTATTAATAAAAGTAATTAGTTCAAACTTAGAACTAAAATAATTACTTTTATTAATTACTGAATGGGATATTACAATCTACCCCCCTTAAAACTATTTCCGCCCTCGGAAATATTGAATCTGAGATATATACAAATTATGTATATATATCTCAGAACTCGAAATATGGAAAACGAGTGCTAACATCAACTTCTCACTCCCCAGTGGCATCTAACGCAATATGGCGATTCCATTTTATACTTACGAGGAAATATCTCAATTTCTCAGCCAATGAACCTTCTGGTCCAAAACTTCTATTGGCTGGTCCTCGTAGGTTAAATCTTACTGAAACTCATTGTGCAAAACCACATACTCTGAATCGCACCCGTACTCACGTAACATTGTTACGTAAAACTTTATGCACACTGGACAACTTTAGCGAATTGATATAAAATACTTATCTGACTGACTATGCGATACATTGCATACGATTTACCCACTACCCGGGGCCCTTCGGGTGCGGAACATCTATATGCATTGTACCTTAATGTCGATGTCACTTGTCATCATTAACAAGTCACATCTCCATTCTATACTAACATCTTACTATACTAAACTTGCTTCTCTTTCGAGAAACCTTTTTAGTTAATATCACTATTGATATTTTCTAACTTCAACTTCTCCGACTTAACTATAGTCGAGAATTTCGTGGAAATTTCTGTTCTAATGTGAAATAATTTGACCATTCTGTGGTCATACCATAATTCCAATCATTAAGGTAAAGTTTATTTACCTTTAATGATTCAACTGTCATAATAATGTCGCAACATCTCACTTATTGCCGACATCTCACATCTGATTTCAATTGCATTAAATGCATACTGGTTGTGCATCTTCTGACATTCGTATAATTTAATCATCCCCGAAAACTTATCTCATACTCATCTTTCTTCTATAAACCAACTTGGTAATCCTTCAATCTTCTTCAGCAATGGTCCGAATCACCAATGGATTTAGATTCTATTCTTTTCTCCCTCTTAATATCATAAAGGGAATTGATCGAGCTCGAGTAGAAAGATTGAGAATACTCACGCTCAATAATATCCCAAATGATATAAGATGGCTGATTGAAGCAAAAGTTCGTGTATCTGGCGAGTATCCCAATGCATACAAGTATCTGTCAGGTATGGGTAAAAGCACTTTTGCCAAGAAACGTAGAGCAAAAAGAATAGGCGGCTGCTATAAATGTGCTCGCTGGAACTGTGACTCTCGTTGTACTTCTTTGGACTTTGTGTCAAATAATCGAGAAGATAAAATAACTTTCATCAAGAATGGCTTGAGTAAGGAATCTTTGGATCAAAATATTCAGCAGATTCTTGATACACATTCTAGTGGATATGTGCATCGAGAAATGATGTCTTTATGGCTTCTGTTCAAACATGAAGAAAAACTCTATAGTCTGGAAAATATTATTTCCAATTAACATGTTTTTCAACATTTTTCTTGATAGTACCAAAGTACTGTATATAAATCTTATCGCTTCTGACAGATAAGAGTCATTTAAGACTCAACTGCTTTCTTGTCGGAACTTCTCTTCTTTAAAAGGCAAATCTATCTTCTTAGCCAATTATCTCTCATAATAAATGGCTACTGCCGAGTCTTCTCAAGGTTCTAAACTTCTTCAGCCCCTCAGAACTGTGTGCATTCTTGGTGGTCCTAAATTTGTAAATGTTCCTCACAACATTTATGTTGTAAGCCAATTGGTGAAAGAATTGGGGAAACATAACATCAACATATTTTATGGAGGAACTAGTATCTATTTCTTTAACAACCTCTTAATGGCTGTTAAATGCTTCGACATCCAGGTGAGAAGTATCCTTCCTTTTTATCTCACTTCATCAAAGGTGGTTAAAGATTCTGCTACTTTGATGATAACTCTTTCAATTTATGACTGCTTGATGTCTATGATATCTAGTTGTGATGCTTTCATCATTCTTCCTGGTGGATATGGAACTTTAATGACTACCTTTATCCTTGCTACTTGGGCAGAAATGAAATTTCATACCAAACCTATTGGTTTGTTGAATTTCAATAACTTTTTCCACCATTTGCTTGGATTTCTAGATGAAGAATGTATCAAACTTTTATATCTCCCTTCCAAAGAGAAATATTCAAGTCTGCAAACTCATCCTCTGAACTTATCCAGAAGCTTCAAAACAGCATCTCAACAGTTCAAGATTCTGTGGAAACTCCAGGATTCAAACGCAAGCGAGCATTTGATCCTTTAGATCTATCTTTGTGAAACTGCATCCATGATGGGTGGCAGAGTTATGGAGTCTCGTGCTCTTGAGACGCACCCTCCCTTTATGAAATTTAACTTTGTACTAGTTGAGAATTTGTCTGTATCTCCTTTTTCTGATATTTCTGTACTAGCTTCTTAGAAATAATGGAGTTCTCAATAGTGTACTTGAATCTTTGTCTAGCTCTTTACTTTTGACTTTCCATGATATTAAAATTTCTATCTATCAAGTAGATTGATTGTGCAAAATATTTTCTTCTAGTATATACTTGATTCACACATCAATACTACTTATTTCTGGACTGAGATAACTTCTTGATTTAGTCAAGATTCTATGCTTCTTAAACTTTACTCAGTTGTGGTCTTGAAACTTTGCCTCGCGGCATTCTTAAAACCACCAACCATTCAACTTAAACAGTATAACCATTAATAAATAGTTATACTAAACTTTAAGGAAATTATTAATTTTCCGAAAACACCTAACTTGTGCTAGAGTTCCGGTTAATCTTAACTCTTTCTTACTTTTTCGCGCCATTTCTTATTTATGGCTTTAAACTCATCATTTATCTTTGGGGATAAATACTTTCTCCAAGATAAAAACATAATAGTCTTTACTTTATTAAAAAGACTATCTTTAACTTTCACATGTCCAAATTACTCTTGTTTAACTTCAAAACTTCTTCCTAGAAACTTAAATACTTATCTCGGTATCTAGAATGTGTTACTTATTAACTGATATCTTTTAAGGTTCGATTTCAAGTCTCCAGGTAATTCGGACTTAATAACCCTTATTTCCGGTTTCCATAATTTTCCCGGCTACGTGACTATTATATGTCGATACCTTAAACTTATACTCATTGATTTCTGAAAAGTACTTTGTAGACGTGTTCTTATACTACAAGTACTAATATAAATAACTTATAACTTTATCTCGAACTTTTCCACTTTTTAACTCAGGATATCTAACTGATAAGATATCAAAACTTCTGATTTATAAAAATTTGACTATTTTTTTATTTCTTACGGTTCAGTTTTCAAGCCTACAGGATCTGATCCGGCTTTTTGGTTCTTATTTCAAACCTCCATGATTTTCCCCGTACTTTTGGCTATTATATCCTGAAATACCGTTACTTCTTATACTTGGCTCAAATACATCGTCAATCTTTATAACCAGATCTTAACTTGAATCTTATTCTTATGACTTAACTTAGAATGTTTGAGTTCTTTCTTAATCTAGTCAACTTGATAAACTAGATTTTAAACTTTAATACTTGAACATATAAACAAATTTCTAGAGTTCGTATATATAAATTCTTATTGAGCATAGACTTAGTAAATTTGAATATATTGAAAAACTTGTATAAAACTTTTAACAGCACTTACCTGGTAGTTGACGAGGTGTGAGCGTGGTGTGGTCGGGTTTTCTTGAAACTTCCTGTAAAAACTTTGGTTTCTATGAAAACTTTCTCTTTCAGAACTTAACCTTTTAGTATACAGAGCATTTAAAACTCTAGCTCTGATACCACCTGTAACACCCTTATCAGAGTAAATTTTTCGCAACTTTTACTTCGAATATACTTAATTCTTTCGAAATCTTTTGCGACTAACTCGGGATGCTACTCAAACTCATCATCTTGAAAATCCGTTTATCTTTAAACTTTTGTCTAATATTTCTTTATTCATAATTAAAACAGATTTCCTTTAAACTTGCATTTAAAGTACCATAATCATATTTCTCATAATGGTAAAAACTTGAAATATGAAATTCATTAAAATGCAAGTTCAATACTTAATGTGCATAGCGGAAATACTTGAAACCGTGGTTAATTATACAAAATGTTATAAATGTCCGTATCAAAGCTTGTCTTCATCTGAGTCCACTATCCACACCAACACTGCTCACACCTCCTCTTCGACCTGTTACCTGAAACTAAAACTCGTGGGAGTGAGTAACGAATATGGATAATTATAAACCGATATCTGATCGGTAACTTAAACTTTTCTCTTATCTTGCCGATAGTTAATCGGATACGTGTGCACACTCTGATGGATATTTCTAAGGCACCTAACGGCCTCCATCAGAACTTAGGATATAATCTCTGAGAACAAATTAATGTCTCCTCATCCCAAGCGTAATAAACTTAAACTTTAGGATATACTCTGAGACAACTGATGGTCTCCTCATCCCATCCATATCGTACTCAATGTGATACCCATTGAGGGTCCCCACCTTTTTGTCTTTGAAATCATTTGAAAAACGATAAGTGTTGTACTGGTACTGTATCTGCAAGTTACATCAAATATAGACAAATATACTAAGTACTATGCTCATATACACAATAAGATTTTTAGGATTTTTAACTTATCCAAATCTTATAGAAATTCATTAAACTTGCTTTTTCTCAAGTTTATACGTAACTTCTTTTTTTATTTATACTTAAGGTCAATTACTTAACCTTGTATAAATCATGTCTTCATAAACATTAATATGGTATTATACTTAGCATGTCATAACTCAAATGTGAAAATAACTATATTGCACATTATATTTGATTTAAACTTAAAATATGCTTACTTTTACCAACATCATCAACATGATTTATAAACTTCTCTTAACTTAATTTGATCTTTTACTCAATCAAATATTTAATTCATCATTCATCATATCTCCAAATTGGCTTATACTAAATTTTCACTTAATTAACTTGAAAGTGAAAATAATCTCAAGCAATATCATCTTTTACTCATAACATTTAATCATGATGTTAATATATCATACATAATACAATCTTCATAAAATTGTATACTCAACATATTACACCAAAACATCATCAAATTACTCATAACTTATATGAGAATTATTCATGATCATCTCATTTTAACAACTTAAACATTTCATGAATATTCTTGCATATATACTTATCTTTAGATATATGCCTTCTTATATTCATAACTTATTCATTTCTCATCTGTAAATTATGAAACTTAACAGTCATAATCTCAACTTATAATTAGACATGTCCTCAAAATTGCATAATTTTATCATGCATATTCATCAAGTTATGAGAATTTAAATTCAATAGTGAACATAAACTTCATCTTACATGTTCATCTTTAAAAATTCATAACTCAAGCTATATTTTGCCAAATCTCTTAATTCTTGTTTTCATGTACTCCTCTTTACATAATAATCATTCATTTAAATTATAGTCTTCCAGCTTATTCATATCTTTATCAACATCTCATCAAATCAAGTACATATATCATATAATTGATTTTGAACAACTTTAACTCTTTATTTTCATAGAATCAATTATAAACTTAACTTCTATATCATGATATACATACTTATAAACATGTAAACTTATTATCAAAACATGAACTTAAGCATGTAACTTTAAGATAAGTAAATTACCTCCTTCTTGCTAGAATAAAAACTTGATTCTTTACTTCAAATTCTTCACTTCTCCAAAGTTTCTACTACTTATCTCTCTTACACTCTTATATAACTTTTGGTACTTAACTTTAGTGCATAAACTCTGATTTTTAGGCCTCTATTTATAGGCACAATTTGCAAGACATCATAATTGAGTGAAGAAATTAACAAAATAAACAATACAAACTTGTAAAAATAAATATAGATAATAAATAGTATTCTTAACTTGTAAACTTCTCCATCCCATAGTCAATGCTTAGAAAGGCCCCTCTTCTGATCCTAATCTGATCTCAATGATTATATTCGAGATTTAGTGAAAATTCTCCAATTTACGGAACCAAATTCTGACTTAAAACGAACAGTTACCGTAAAATCGAAAATTCTTACAATTTTCGAATTTCCTTCTTTTCTTTTGGCATTTTTCCTTTTTATGCTGAAAAATTTTTCTTATCTTGTAGTCTACTAAAAATATAGAGAGAAAATAATTTAATTTATTTCTCGGAACTGAAATCGGACATATATTCCGACTACAATCGAAAACCGAAAAAAACGAAAATTCTAAAATTTTCATATTTCTCTCTAATAATTTAAATAGACTAAAATGTCTAAATAAATTTTCTCACTTCTTTGAACATTTATAACTTAAATGTTCATGGATACTTAACCGAACTCAAGACCTAACTTGTCTCGTCTCATTATTCTTTTTCTTTCTCATTCAAACTAGAAATGGCCAAATTTTACATCCATTTAGCTAAATAAAATGGAATGTTACTTGAACTTGAACTTCATCTTAAATAACTTATTTCAATTTAATAAACATTAATGTCTAATTAATCCTTATAACTTGATCAATACTCAAAACTAAGCTAGGCTCGAGAATCATTTGCTTGGTAATAATCTTAACTCGTAACCGAACATGCTTGGTTCGGTTCACGACTTATCTTGAACGAGTAATCAAAATATACTCGATTTTTATTATTCGTCATCTTATTATAATTAATCCCATCTTATAAATCCATTTATAAAAATAAACAGACCGGAATTAATTAATTACTGAACTGGCTCGATTACTAAATAAAATTTAACTGATAATACTTTCAACTTAAAGTCGAATTTTTAATTGAATAACTTAATAACTGGGCTCGAAACTAGGAACGAGCATTATTAATAAAAGTAATTAGTTCAAACTTAGAACTAAAATAATTATTTTATTAATTACTGAATGGGATATTACAGGCGGCGCGGCGCGGTACGGGCGCGGGGCCTGGGCAGCTGGGCAGCTCGCACAACTTTGCTTCTCGGGTCCGTTTGAGCTCGTTTCAACTCAGAATTCGATTCCGCTTTTTCCTGTGTGTTCCCAACGAACTCCTCCATTTGATTAGGCTTTCCCAACTAGTATTTTTTCGAACTCCTGTTCTCCCGAGACTTCCAACCTACGCACCAACGACGACGAAAAAAACGGAAAACGAACCAAAAACACAAGAAAAACCAAGAAAAGAGCAAACACTAAATAAACTATAAAACGGCCTAATAACCAATTAAAACACCTAAAATGGGGGAAAAAGAAAGACAAAAAGATAACGAAAAATGCAACAAAAATGGGACAAACAAGTTTCAAAGTGAGGTTCAGAAACTGACCAAAGCGAATAGGATGCTAATGGACAAGTCCTCCTCTTCTCTTACCTATCAAAAGGAGAATGAGCTAAACACCGCAAAGGCTTGAACCTCCATTCTTGAAAGCCACGTCAAACTATTTAAGCAAGATGGATTGGAGAAGTCTCAGACGATTGAATGTCTGAGGTCTGAACTATTTTCAACCCAAAAACTACTTGTTGACAGAAACAAGGAAATCTTGAAGCTCAGGAACAAACTCAGCCAAATCACGAATGAACATGCAAGTTTGGAAAACAAGCTTAGTGCAAAATCGGCTGAACTGCAACGCACTACTGAAGCTGTTAGAAAACTGAATAAAGGAAAAGCGGATTTGAATGAGCTACTTTCCATGGGAAGGCAGTATGGTGACCTCATCGGGCTGGGGTACACTGAGAAGGTTGAGAGTCCTGAACGTCCTTCTGAAGCTTCAAACAGAAACAAACATCCTGGTCTAGGATTCTCTAACAAATTTTGTGTTGAAGGTACAAGTCTTCATGGAAAACCTTCGAGGGAACTGTATGGCAGGTTTGTCAAAAGCACTGTAAGTAAACCCTCTTCACCTAAAAACTCGGTGAAAATTCATGCACCAACTCGAGAATCTGTAAGTAAATCTCCTCGTAGTTTTGTACCCATTTGTCATTACTGTGGTGTAACTGGTCACATCAGACCCAAATGCTACAAGATGCAACATGATCTTTATACTGGAAAAGTGTATAACTGGAATCGTTCTGGTGTACCTGTGAACGTTCATGTTGTAAATTCCCATAAAAATATTTTTAAAAAACGACAAGTCTGGGTTGCTAAAAATTCCTTTAAATGTTTCGCTTCAGTATTGTCTCTCAGAACCTCACTTGAAGGAAAATGGTATCTTGACAGTGGGTGTTCACGACACATGACTGGTGAACTAGCATACTTGTCGAATATAAAAACTAGTTCGAATGAGAAAGTCACATTTGGAGATGGTGTGAGCAAAAAGGTAATTGGAACGGGTTGCTTGAACTTGGGTGGTCTTCCTAGATTAGATGATGTGTTTCTTGTAAATGATTTAAAGGCTAACCTAGTGTTTTCAATACCGTACCGTACCGACCGGTAATACCGGATATCAGCCATTGGTACGGTACAATTGTACACAGAATACCGGATTTACGGTTATACAAGTTTGTAACGGGGTCATACAGTAAATACCGGTCCAAAATACCGGTCATCGTAAAAAAAAAAAAAAAAAAAATTATTAATTTAAAAACATAAAATTTAAATTGGTAGTTAGAATATTTTATTTTTATCTCATTGGTAAACTAAAATTAATGATTATGGTCATTTATTTTTTTTACTTTATTGCATTTGGTATAATATATTTTTACATATAAATATATATATCATTATATTCGCTAATCCGGTAATACCACCGATATTACCGGTCCTACCGGTAATATCGCGTACCGGTTGCTAGACCGGTATGGCCACGGGTACGGTATTTAAAACACTGGGCTAACCTTCTGAGTGTGAACCAGCTTTGTGATCAAGGTCTAAGCGTTAGTTTCTCGCGTGATAAGTGATTTGTGAAAAATAATGAAGGTACATGCGTTATTACTGGATCTCGATCAACTGACAATTGCTATATTGTTGACTTAAATGAAAAATGTTTTCAAGTAACTGTTAGTGAATCTGAAATCTGGCATCAACGCTTAGGTCATATTAGATACTCTCACTTGGTCAATATATCTAATGCAGGTGTAGTTCACGGAGTTCCAAAAATTGTTATGAAGGAGCTGCCAATTTGTGAACCATGCCAACTTGGAAAGCAAACGCGAGCCCCACACAAAAGATTAAACCATATTGCTTCAAAGCAAGTTCTGAAATTGCTTCACATGGACTTGATGGGGCCAATTCAGATTGAGAGCTATCAAGGTAAGAAATATATTTTCGTGTGTGTAGATGATTTCTCTCGCTACACTTGAGTTGATTTTTTGCGTGAGAAATCTGATACCTTCATTGCCTTTAAAACTCTTTGCCTAAAACTTGAAAATGAAAAGGGATTTCCCATAACTAGAATTAGGAGTGATCATGGCCATGAATTTGAGAATAGTGAATTTTCAATCTTTTGTACTTCACACGGTATTTTTCATGAGTTTTCGGCCCCGAAGACACCCCAACAAAATGGGGTTGTTGAAAGAAAGAATCGTACACTTCAAGAAATGGCAAGGGTGATGTTAAACTCCAAGAAGATCTCTCATCGATGGTGGGCAGAGGCTATCAACACAGCATGCTACCTAGTTAACAGAGTGTACCTTCGTCGAGGTATGGGGTTGACATCTTACGAGCTTTGGAAAGGCAAGAGTCCCAACCTTAGTCATCTTCATGTATTTGGATGTAAGTGCTTTATTTACAATGATTGAGAACAACTTGGGAAATTTGATGCTAAAAGTGACTTAGGGTTCTTTCTCGGATATTCTAATAATAGTCGAGCATACCGTGTTTTCAACACAAGTACCTCCACTGTTATAGAATTCATGAATGTAATTTTTGATGAGAAAACTCCCAATGTTGATTCTTCCTTGACTATTTACCTGCTATAAAGTGTTGTCAGTATGCAGGATGCCCTAGTTGAGACCTTAAAACGTGATAAAGAAGGCGTGCATGACGAAGGTTCATCAAAAGGCTCACCAGAAAATCAGACGGAATACGATGTTTCCACCACTGGAGATCAAGCTGAACCAAAAAGGGATCCACCTTTGAGGGTTCAGAAGGCTCACCCATCTGAACTTGTTATTGGAGACTTCAATGAGAGGATAACCAGGAACTCGAAACCCTCGACTAAAGAACTCATGGGCATTTCTCACTTTGCATGCTACACCTCACTAATAGAACCTAAGAATGCTAAAGAGGCTCTAAGGGATGAGTGTTGGATCACAGCCACGCAAGAAGAATTGGAGCAATTCAGTCGAAACGATGTCTGGGAACTCGTTTCAGAACCTTCATCTGGAAATGTTATCGGAACCAAATAGATCTTCAAAAACAAAATCAATGAGTTCGGTAATGTGACTCGCAATAAGGCCAGATTGGTTGTACAAGGGTACACTCAGACTCAAGGAGTGGACTTTAATGAAACCTTTGCTCCAGTTGCACGGCTTGAATTGGTACTTATATTTCTGTCAATTGCATGTCTAATGAAGTTCATTGTTTACCAAATGGATGTAAAGTCGGCATTTCTGAATGGAACATTGCACGAGGAAGCCTATGTGAAGCAGCCAGAAGGGTTCAAAGACCCTAGTAACCCTAATTATGTCTATAGACTCAAGAAGGCACTGTATGGTCTGAAACAAGCACCTAAAGAAGGTCTGATCAACTCCCCCTTGTTGAACCCCTTCTCCAGAAGGTATATAGTAAGTCTTTCATACCAAGCACGAGGTGCTTGATATGAACCTACTATTGTTGTGGACTCTGCTTCCAAGTCCAGTGGAGAGTCATCGCCTGATGTTGATGATGATGGTAACTCTACGGAGAAGGAAGTCGATAAGTTCACTGCTGAACCAGAGAAATCCGTTAACCCTCCTGCTCCCGACAAGGAACCTTCTCATCTTGTGGATGTGAAGGGTGTTGAAGAAACCGAAGATGATGGCCCTGATAGTCCTCTTGCTATTGGTAATGCTTTTTCCCGTCAATTTTATTCTCCTCTGTCTAAAACTCGCTTCTCAGATATATTCTCTCAAATGAAATTTCGCCCTGAACGCATAATTGTCGGTGAGCATTTTGAACAACTTGGTTTGCTTGAACTCCTGAAGAAGGTTGGTCTTGAGAGTTTTGTTACGAATGTTGGAAAGTACCGTCCGCAACTTGTTGGTGAATTTTATTCAAATTTGTCTGTGTCTATTTCTGACCCTACTTCCTCGAAGTTTCAAAGGGTGTTCGTAAGCAATTTCATTGCTGTATTTTCGTCGTCCGCTATAAACTCGGTACTGGGTTTGGCTGAAGGTTCTTCACTTTACCCTCTGAATGATGATCTAGATGAGGTTGCTAGTACACTGACTGGTGGGAAGTTGAGCATGTGGCTTGCTCCTGGGCTGTTTGTTAAGAGCCTAACTCCTCCTGCGAATGTGTTATAGAAAATCGGTGCATCTAATTGGACACCTACTACACACAAGCAATTTGTTACTCCTACTCAGGCCCGTGTCATTTATCGTGTTCTTTGCGGTGTTCCCTTTGACCTTGGCTTTGTTATCTTTGACACTGTGGTATCCTTTGCTGAAATTTCCAAACCACATAAGCTGCTGGTCTTTCCTTCTACTATTTGTGCCATTCTTTTTAAAGCTGGTGCGAAAATGGACCCTCGTGTGGGTGATAACTTTTCTCCCAACTTAAAGCCTATTGCTCTTTTTGGTGTTAAATCTGCTCCTACTCGCCCTTCCCTGGTTAAGGCCTCGGATGTGCCTTCACAGCTTTGAGGTTTTCTGAACCAACAAGTGGCCATACTCTTTGGACTTGAAAAGAAAATTGCTGATCAGAAGAGGTATTACAAGGAGGTACTCAGTGCGATGAAGTCGTGTGTACCTTTGGTGACTAAATCGAAAAAGGGGGAGAACAAGAAAAAAGTGGCTGCAGTTAAGGGGGAGACAAAGAAGGTGCATGCTGGTAGTAAGGGGGAGAAGCTAAAGGCTATGGAGAAATCCAAGGTTGCTGCCGCGACCAAAGGAAAAGAAAAAATTGTCGCTGCCAAGGAAAAGGAGAAGGCGCTGGAATCTGAAGAAGGTTCAGATGCTGCTGAGGAAGATGAAGCGGACTCAGATGCTGAGGGTGAGAAGAGGAGGCTGCTTCAGAGGAAGACACTGAAGCTGGATCAGAAGAAGGTGGTTCTGATAATGAGGAGACTGAGAATGAAGATGCATCCATTTAGACCGGTGGATGTTCATTTGACCTATGTTGTGTTTTGCTAAGCTTGAAAAACTATTTGCTATGTCTTGTGATGTCTTGAATAATTTTTATTTTTTGTTTTTGATGACTGCTTAGGAGTGTTTATTATGAACTGCTCTTTAAATGTTTTGGATTATTCAGGACTCTTTGCATATTCTCTTAGAATAGATTATGTGTGTATGCAAGATTTCTGTTATGCAAGTTCTTAAGAAAGATTTTCGATTTATCTGCCAAATGGGGATATTGTAAGTTCGGAAGATTGGTGATTGGTCGGAAAAAGTTTGTATTTTATATATTTATTAGTGTATTTTTATATGCTTAATTTTATTTAACTTATATATTTTTTACTTATTTATTTATTAGATGGATTATAGTGCTTTGATATTTTTTTTATGATTTATTTACAGGATATTAGAGTATTTTTATGGATGACGAGATGTCGAAGGAAGATTGAAGCATATCGGTATGGGACATCCCATTGCTTACGAATTTCAACCCATTAAAGAAGAAAAGGCCCAAACAGGGAAGAAAATTGGTTGGAACATTGAAAGCCCAACATGTTGGTTATTTGACTTGGATTGTATTATGATATGGGCTTAGAAGGGTTTTAAGTGGTGACCCACTTTCATTAGCGAGGAGATTAAAATTGATGGGGTGCCAGAAGGATTTAATTGGAGACTTTGGCAGCCACTATTTAATTACTGAAGGAAGACTCACGCACGCATACCTGGGAGGGATTTATTTGCAAAAGAAGCCGCCACGCACCAGAAAAAGAAAAGAGAACAAAGACGCGGACAGAGGGAAAAGAGGAGCCCGATCAATCGCGGAGGGAGGCCGCACCTGTACAAGAAAGGGGATAATACATTCTCTTTCTTTTATTAATTATTATTATTATGTTAGAGTAATTCTCTTATTCTAGTTCCGGGGAAGTCGAACCCTACGATTGACGATGTTTTGATTGATTTATATGGTTGATGATTTCAATATCTTTTGAAATTGTTTGTGTTATTTTGAATAATTAACCATGATGTGTTGAGTCTTATTTAGATTGATCACCTAGATTAGGCTTTTCGTATCTACAGCTGAATTAGACCTTCAATCCGTAATTGTTGTTGTGTTTAATTCATTATAGGCTACCAGAAGACGGTAACTACCAGGGATAACACGGTCTATTTAAGTGAACGAATGCAGTTGAGTTCACTATTTAGTCTAGCCTATTTTTCTAATTCGTAAGCGGCTAATTGTATTAAATCTTGAAAACGTTTTTCAGGACTGTACAAGAAGTCAGATTTAATCGTAGAGCGTCTTGCGGTTAAATTAAAAATAAGGAAAAATTCGGGTAACAGACTGTGTCGTTACCTAGGGCTAGTAATTCTATAAGATAACGAGTTTTGATCCTAAAATTGATTAAACGAGTCGGTCGAGGGTGTAGACGGAACCGTAAACTAGAAACTTCTCTTAATTTATTTTATTTTATTTTTATATCCTTTGTTTAAATTTGATTTGTGTCATTAGGATTTTTAATTAGTTTAGTTTTTAAGCCAATCCCCCCCATTTTATTGCATTTATAAATTCAATTAATACGAGAAATTCACGATTTGATTCACACTCCTCGTGGGATCGACCCTTACTTGCCGCTACTACTAGTTAGTAAAGGTTACCTGAGGAAAAATATAAATTTTAATTTTGTCGCGTTGCGACGCGCGGTCAAATTTTTGGCGCCGTTGCCGGTCAAATATAAATTGAATTGTGATTTTTGAGTATTAATTGAGTTCTCTTTTTAGGATTTCTTTTTATTATCTTTTATCTCCCTTTTCTTTGTTTTATCAAGCTTGGCGCAACTTTTCGAGATGGCAGCCTATTATCACGACTTTTACACCCATCGTGCACCTTACTAGTATGAGAGGGAGATACGAGGCTCGTGGATCGGAGATCGAGGCGTAAGAGGACCTAGTGGTTGGCGAAGGGATGAGCAAGACTAATTCTATCCCGATGAGTATGAATACCGCTTGAGAGAGCACTCGAACTCTTTCTATGGATACTCCGAGCCATTAGTTGAGAGACATCCCAGCCCATCGCTTGAGGATATGATAGAGGCATTGACGTTAAACACGTTGAAATTTCGGCAAGAGTATTCCGAGCCATTTGTTGAGAGAGATCCTGGTCTGTCACTTGAGGATATGGTAAAGGAGTTGACGACTAACACTCTTAACTTTCAGCAGAGGGTCGAGGCAAGCATCAGGAGCCAAGAGACGAGCATCAAGAACCAAGGACTGCGCATAATAAATTTACAAAGCCAAATGAGCCAATTGGCAGAACAGATAGACCGACTAGCATATCGGCTCGAAACGAGTCAAATGAGTTCAAGCGTCACCCATTCATGCACCGAGGACCTCGAGGAACTTGAAGAGTGCACATATGAGCCGGAGAACGAAAAAATCATGAATATAGAGAAAACGAAGTCGAAACAGCCCAGTACGGAGGCAACCCATACTCAGCTTGCTGTACCCCATACTCGACCTGCTAGAGCCGAAAAGCATATCGTTCCCCCTGCTCTTGTGCCGATAGAAGCTGAACCTTGTTTAATACCTTCTAATATGAAGTGGGTGTTGAGCAAGGATGCACTAAATCATGCCTTAGGCCTTAAGATCTCTTCTCTTGAGACGATTGAGAAAAACGTAAGGCACAAATGCGAGTTTGATGAGATGGTAACCGTGATTGAGCACGGGCTGCTACAAATTCTTGAGGAATTAGCGTCATGGAGAAAAGATTCGTTGACGCACCCAACACCGGAAAGAAGAGATGTCGCCAAACATGGAGCCTTGAGATTTGTGCCTCCCTTGAGGCCACCTCCGAAGATGCCATGGATCCTTTGAAGAAAAGAGAGTAATAAGTCGGGCCAACGACAATAAAAAGAGGCGCTTGTTGGGAGGCAACCCAATGGTGTACATGGTTCGGCGACTTCTTCCTCATTGACTAAGGTGAACTCGTTTCTTGTACCTTCGTTTTTTTATTGTGTTCATCGGTGTTGATGATATATGCAAACTCTAAGTTTGGGGAGGTGGTTTCTTGGTGTGCATTCGTGATTTATTATGTTATTATATTTATGCCCCTTAGAGTTTGAGTCTTAGATTCTATTGCATGATATTTGTTTGTAGTGTGTGAGTATGAGTTAGCATGTACGTGAAATTTTGCGATGATGACATGAGAATCGGATTGGATTTATTGTGCTAGTTTAAATGTCTTGAGTTAATTTTATTTGGTTAAATTCTTAAGATGTTTTTAATTTGGGGACAAAGGCATGATGGTTGATATTTTTGTGATTCATTTGTGGTGAGTTGGTTTTGAGGCGATTTGTGTTGTTGATATGTCCTTGTAATTGCTTTAATCAATGTTGATTATGTTTGGGAACTCGTAGTTGAAAGTTGGGGTTTCTATGTCTCACAATCGAAAAAAAAAAGAGAATAATTAGGATGGAGGAATAATTGGTGGAGTTGAAAAGCCGTTGGCACAGGAAAAAAAAATTGAAAAAAGAGAGTCATGGGCTGCAACAGCTGCCAATATGTTGGGGTTCTAGTGTATAATTCCAATAATTTTCGTATCTAGACGAGCACGAAAGGCTAAAACCCACGTGTTGTGACGGAGCTGTCGTTCCCTGCTTAATAAAAATAGAAAATGGAGAATGAGACATTTAGACTTCGGCTTGAAATGGAAGGGAACTTGAGTTTTTAGCAAAGAGAGAGGTGTCATGAGTTGCATTAATCGATACATTCGTTATAGAGATTGTCAAACTATGGCGCTCGCTTGGATTGATACTTTATGTGTTTGAGTTCCTAGAATGATTTCATCTTGAGCCCGAATAAATTATTTGAGTTGTTTGAATTATGCACTTATGTGAGAATTGTGAGGCCCTGAGTAAAGTTCCACATACTTATCTTATGTCCATCTATTTGCTTACAGTTCTAAGTTGCTTGGGACAAGCAACGATTTAAGTTTGGGGAGATTTGATTGGTCTGAAAAAGTGTGTATTTTATATATTTATTAGTGTATTGTTATATGTTTAATTTTGTTTCACTTATATATTTTCGACTTATTTATTTATTAGATGGATTATAGTGCTTTGATATTTTTTTTATGTTTTATTTACAGGATATTAGAGTATTTTTATGGATGACGAGTTGTCGAAGGAAGATTGAAGCATATCGGTATGGGACATCCCATTGCTTACTAATTTCAGCCCATTAATGAAGAAAAAGCCCAAACAGGGAAGGGAATTGGTTGGAACATTGAAAGCCCAACATGTTGGTTATTTGACTTGGATTGGATTATGATATGGGCTTAGAAGGGTTTTAAGTGGTGACCCACTTTCATTAGCGAAGAGATTAAAATTGATAGGGTGCTGGAAGGATTTAATTGGAGACTTTGGCAGCCACTATTTAATTACTGAAGGAAGACTCACGCACGCATACCTGGGAGGGATTTAGTTGCGAAAGAAGCAGCCACGCACCAGAAAAAGAAAAGAGAATAAAGAAGCGGACAGAGGAAAAGAGAAACCCGATCAATCGCTGAGGTAAGCCGCACCCGTACACGAAAGGGGATCATTCATTCCCTTTCTTTTATTATTTATTATTATTATTATTATGTTAGAGTAGTTCTTTTATTCTAGTTCTGGGGAAGTCGAACCCTACGATTGACAATGTTTTGATTGATTTATATGGTTGATGATTTCAATATCTTTTTGGAATTGTTTTTGTTATTTTCAATAATTAACCATGATGTGTTGAGTCTTATTTAGATTGATTACCTAGATTAGGCTTTTCATATCTACAGCTGAATTAGACCTTCAATCCGTAATTGTTGTTGTGTTTAATTCATTAGAGGCTACCAGAAGATGGTAACTACCGGGTATAACACGGCCTATTTAAGTGAACGAATGCAGTTGAGTTCACTACTTAGTGTAGCCTATTTTTCTAATTCGTAAAGCGGCTAATTGTATTAAATCTTGAAAATGTTTTTTAGGACTGCACAAGAAGTCCGATTTAATCGTAGAGCGTCTCGCGGTTAAATTACAAATAAGGAAAAATTCGGGTAACAGACCGTGTCGATACCTAGGGCTAGTAATTCTATAAGATAGCGAGTTTTGATACTAAAATTGATTAGACGAGTCGGTTGAGGGTGTAGATGGAACCATGAACTAGAAACTTCTCTTAATTTATTTTATTTTATTTTTAGATCCTTTGTTTAGATTTCATTTGTTTCATTAGGATTTTTAATTAGTTTAGTTTTTAAACCAATCCCCCCATTTTATTGCTTTTATACATTCAATTGATACGAGAAATTCACGATTTGATTCACACTCCTCGTGAGATCGACCCTTACTTGCCGCTACAACTAGTTAGTAAAGGTTAGCTGAGGAAAAATATAAATTTTAATTTTGTCGCGTTGCCACGCGCGGTCACCTGGCAGTAAATCGACGAAGCTTCATCTGCTATCAGGTTCAGACTTCACAAAGATTTTTAAGGGAAGTTTATTTTAAATTACTTGGATTATTATCTATTACTTCGCTTATTGGTTATTACTTATACATGCTTTATTATGGCAGGTCAAATGAAATGGGATCGTGATGCACATTCCATATATGACTACCTACCAATATGCGCGAGATCAGATCAAGCAACCTGGACTTTCCATAATATGACATGACTTGGCTGGGAAGCTAGAGAAAGAACTTACCGTATGAAGGACGAGGATAAAAGAACTACGAGAACACTTTAAGGAGCACTTTTTTTTACATTCTCTCTTTCTTGAAAAGATAGTTTTATGTATCAGGCTTCTGTGATTTATTTTCTTTGAGTGATTTTTGTAAGTGATGGCGATCATTGTTGAGAGGAAAAATACAGAGTGTTCGGAGGTTCATTTTGTTTTTAGTTTGAGGGATTCAAACGTGAAACACCACAAGGGATTTGTGATCGGATAAGTAGTAGTGCAATTCATTGTTCAAGTAGAGTATAGAGGGAGTCTATACTGTAAACCCTTGAAGAATGAGCGAGTTGATTGCATTAATAAAAGAGATCCGAAAGGAGAGTGTGACGCTCTCCTAAAAGTTCAAATTTGGTTATACTGCTTCCGCAATTTAATTGATCTTCGTTTTATTCTATTTTGCTTAATTGTGTGTGACTCTGAATACTTGGGATACAAGTATCAAACTTCAAAAACAATCCCACAAAATAAATGGGGGCAGTATGGAGAAAATGTAACTCATCTATATACATCAAGTGAATACGTTTCGTCTTCATAAAAAAACCAGCCAAGGAGCACCTTTTGGCTGACATATCCTTCAAACTCAATGATATTGGAATCTTTACAGACAGACATTTACTCAAAAGAAATCAAGAAAATATTAAGGGAGAAAAAATATAAAAATAAAAAACCAAAATAAGAAAAGAAAATGCAGCTCATCAAGAATTAACGACCTCGTAGGAATATGAAAGCCAAGGGTGCCGTAGTGCCTCCCGAGCTGTTAGCCGTCTCTTTGGATTGATCTCGAGCAGGCATTTCAAAAACTCAATGAAACAAGAATCTGAAACATCTAAGTGATGCTGTAATGATGTCTCATCAGGGACAATATACTCCAGCTTGTCCGTGTCCTATTGCAAAATAAGGAAAAGGTGTGTGTAACAACATTGGATAAAAGGTTTGCAGTTTCTCAGTAAATATTCCTACTGAAGAATACAATATGTAAATATAAACAAATTATTACAGAGCTGCTTGTAAATTTTAGTAGATAGTTGGATAAGTCGTAGCTAAACTCACGGATATTTTGTTTGATTCAAGCCTTTATCAGCATAATAATGCACTTCAACGAAAAATAAGATTCCAAATTTAATATTGTAATAAATGTTGTATCAGGTCATACACGAAGCGATGTGTAAAAAATATTCGATCAGAGGTCAAATTTAGAAACTACATGCAGAAAAATCAAACTAAGATACAAGATCTTACCGCGTTTATATAATACAGATCATATTCTTTGGTAAAGTACTTGTGTGTCTCTTGGCCCTGTTGGAGCATCTCCATGTCAATTGGGCCAAGCACACCTATCATGCGCGCAAGAATCATTACAATTGCCTCATTTGGAAAGAGCACCTGCAATATATAAACACAAATCACCAGACATTTGAATGCTAACAAATAGAAATAATATCTGTTAAAATGTACAAGAATGAATTTAGCAGTGGACCAGTAATCTACATTTAGAAATGGATAAGTAATCCGTGTAGCTAAAGCCATCTACCAAATAATTTCACTTCCTAGATAACAAAAAAACTCATTCGTCAATTTTATGATTTTTTATCTTTTTGGAAACAGAAAAAGATAAATTAAAGCCCAAGATTCTTGAAATGACAGTAACATCCCATTATGGTTTTCTGTGCTATAATCTACCCTCTTCATAACCAAAAAGAATTTCAAACATCCCCTTGCATTCACTACAATACCACAGTTCACCTTAACTTAAAATGGAATCAAACTTTGAGGTGCTTCTTTAGTAATTCTGAAAACGTTCTAGATTTTCTGTGATTAGCTCAAACTTCAGGGTTCCTTTTCTATTTATCTATATCTTATTAATAATGTGTAGGAGAACACTCCATTATTTAATATATACCTCGCCACTACACAACTCCGCCAAAATGCACCCAAGCGACCACAAGTCAATCTTCTGGTCATATGGAAGGCCCAACATAACCTCAGGAGCTCTGTAAGAACGGGATTGCACATACAAAGATAGGTTGTCTGCTTGAAAGCAACTGCTACCGAGATCTATAACTTTTATCTCACATTTTCTATAACTTTTGATCAGAATATTTTCCGGCTTTAGATCACAATGAATGATTCCCAGGTCATGCAGGTATGATAGAGCCTCCAAACACTGCCGGGTTATGATCTACAACGAATAAGTTCTGACAGTATCTCAGTATCCAAAAAAAAAAATCAATTAATATTTGTCTTTAGCTTTTTTTTTATTGTTTTGTTTTTGGGAGAAGTAGAGAAAAAAGAAGTTCAGGAGATAAAAAAGAACAATGAAAAAAGGACCTGCAGTCTGTGCAATGTAAAATATGGCTCCCCACCGGATTCTTGGTTGTATTTCTGAAATTCGTACAAGTTTGCTCTCAAAAGTTCAGTGACGATAAATAGATGTTCCTGCAACAAGATTTGGAACGAAAACAAGATTAATGGAGATGTAGTGAATTATATCAAACAATTTATATTGGTTCCGCATGATAAAATTAAATGTGTGCCATAATTCTATGTTGTAGAAGCATTAATNTATTTACGAGTATTTATTCATGCTCATCCATCTGATACGACATGCATGACACAAGAATCTACGATAATAGATCTGGAACATTTTGCATTTTTACCCTATGGCGTCAATCTTAGAGAAAATACCAAATCAAACCTCACGCTTTAATTTATTCAGCACCACAAGAAATTGGAAACTGAATAAAAGCCGATAACTAAGGTCCAACCATCCACTACGAAAGTAAATCAATCAAATTAGTAAAACACTAAGCTCCCTCTCTCTCTCATACCTGGCAGTAAAAATAATCATAAAGACGTAAAATATGACTTCCATCAGCGGGATCATGCTTGTTCACAAACTTCAGAAGCTTGATCTCATCCAAGCTCTGATCGAAAAAGTCTTTGTCGTTTTTTATGATCTTCAAGCAAACATCCATGCCAAGGCAAAGGTCATGGGCCTGGACAACCTTACTAAAAGCAGCAGATCCTAAGAATTCTGTGACATAATATCGACCGGCTATGATACTGTTCATCACGATTGGGAAATCCTTGTTCTCTTCGAATCCTGTTCTGTGAAGTGCATAACCAAATGAATACAAACTGAGTATGTTATTACAAATCATTCAATCTGGAAAAGGTGAACACAAAAAACTCAAGATTCTATCATTTAGTGAACAATGGAAAATCAAACGGCTACTAACTTGTTTAGAGAAACCGACATGCCTTCCTGAAAGCAAAATACATTCATTTTTTAGTTTATTGCAAGGGATATCAGGTAAATATGTCGTAGAAATGATTATAATTATGTTAGTAGAGTCAAACCAGAAGAAGAATTAGATTGAAAGAAGATTCTAACTATATTAACCAAAACAAGAAGCATAAGATGACAATTGAAAACACATAAAATACTTTCTAATGAATTTCCCACCCCAAGAAGCAAAAACTACAATCACATTTTCTTGTATCTCTTTCCTTTTTTCCTTCTAAATTTTTTCCTTTATGGCTAAGGAGGATACTGAAGTAGTAAGAACAATAACTTACAAACCTGTTTTTCCTGTGAATAATCCTTAGATTGAATATTTCAAAATCATCTTCCTTAGAATCACACATTGATACACCATCCTCTTCGTTTAGCACAACTTGAGGCTCATTGGATTCCCCCGCAATAACCTCATCATATACCATCTCATGGTTTTCGTTCTCATTTTTCTCATCGCTTTTCTTATCCTCACAAAATTCATCCATATCATCAAAATTACCTCCAATCCAATCGTGCGAACCATTTGCGCTTACACAATTTTCGTTGACATCTTCGGTTTTAAGATCCATGAAGTTATACTCGGCACGATCTGTATATACTTGAGTACCCTTATCACAACAAGCACAAAGAGTAGCCGAACAAGCATAATCCGAGAATAGATGTTCGTGTTTTTGCTCATTTCCCTCGAGTACAAAAAGTCGACCCAGCTCATAATAATCTTCACAAGCCTTGTGTTTTGGGTTTTCCTCCTCAACAGTTGTGATGTACTTGTCCTCGGCGTAAAAATCATCGTCTTTCTCCTTGTACCAGAAGAGGTCGTTTTGCATATCAAAATCCAGGTAGTTTCGAGCCGTGCCAAACTGGGATAGCCTGTCGGATGATGACTGGGAGGACGGCCGAATACCATATGGATTTGTAAATTCTGGGTAAATTAAAAGACAATGCAAATGTTGGTTTGAAAATGGATAAATTGAGGGGAAATGAAAAGAAGAAATTTTCCACCGATTTGGGCATAATTCCCTCAGTTTAGACTTTAGAGACGAAACTGGGATTGGCCTGGCTGTAATTAATTAACCTTGATCAAAAAAATTCAGAACCTCATATTCATTACTGATTCATGGCTTCCCTTTTTTACCAATAGGAACTTTCTTTCAATAAAACCTTAATTCTTGCTTTCGGGACAGAATTTTCATACATACTCAGTTTTCAACACACAAAGTTGACCAAATTCGGAAAGAAATAAAAATAACAAAATTACCGGAACAGCACAATTCAGTGGTAGAAGAGCCGGCGGGACTCACGAACTCATCATCGGAAAAACTCTTGGAGCTCTCACCGCCGCCGCCTTCACGAAGCTCAGGTAGCCGGCGGGACGAGGGAATCCTCAGCGGCGGCGCCGGCGCCATGGGGAAGAAGAATTTCTCGAATTCAGAAGAAGCGAGTTGGGATTTTTCCATGATGTCCTCCGTGAGAGCCGATTCGCTCTCCGACAGACCATTCTTCCTCAGGAATTCCAAAACTGCCTCCAATTCAACCTCCGCCATGTGACGAACACACACAGAGACAGAGAGAGATTTGAGTTTGATGTTCAGGTTGAGTTCAGGAGAGATGAGAAAAGAAGAAAAGGTGAAGAAATAGCAGAGGTGGTTTCATGGTGTCTGAGAGACCAACAGTGGGACTACTCTGCTTATTGCTTCATTTTGATCGATCACTTTTGAATATTAACGTGTAGACTGTAGGGTTAGAGTATCCATATTTGCTTTTCGTTTTTTTCACTTCTGGCGTGTGCAGTAAAATAGAAGCCAAAAAATCTATTACCAACTTTGAGAAAAACCAAAAGGGGGAAGGAGTTTATCAGGTGGGCCCGGAACACGTGGCAGGGTATATTGCCTGCTGGGAGGCATCGATGTAATCTAGGTCGGTTNNNNCTTGTAATATACGAAGATAAAATGGTATTTACTTGAAATAGTAATTTAAAATTATTTAGATTTCGTCTAAAAATTTAAAAATACTAAAGTTAGTAATTTTTTCTAAAACCTTTCAGAATACCCGCTTAAATGTGTTTTGAAAATTTTTGAAAAAAAATATTAAATCTAAATATTTAAAGGAAACAATCACACATAGATCTTTTTGGGATGCATTCCATCTTATCTTAACATACATATAATTACATCACTAACAAACTCTTCATTATCTTTTAGGAAACAATCACGTTTTTTCCCTTTTCCTTTCCTTCCCAGCGGCTGCCATTTGTAGCGTCCTCGGCAACATGCGTTGGCCGGTTTTTTGGTAGCTTCATGAGGTTGTCAAATATGGCCGTGTCAGTTTGAGCAGCTCATGTTGGTGAGAATTGGTCGATGATGCTGCTTGCGATTGTTTTTCTTGTCCCCAGACGAGCGGCCTGCTGAAATTTTCGGCGTGAGGCTGAAATTTGCTCGGCCTAGGGCCAATGGAGATTAGAAGCCTAAGCAGCCAGAACTCCGGTTGGAGCGACTACACGAGGCTGTTCGCGACCAGGCTTCGGTTAGAGGGGCTATTAACTGGGATTTTGAGCAGACGGACTGGTGAGGAGCTGGACGCCACGGGATCGGTTTTTGCTCGAAGGATGCCAGGACGAACTTAACGGGACATGGTAATTGGCACTCTCGGATGTGGGACGACGACTTGTGTTTGCGCAAGGATTTTGGTCGTCGAACATGATATACGCGTTTTTCGGGAAATTGAAGGACATAGCGTCTGAAGGCATGCTGAGAACGGCTAACATTTTTCGGTCGTGACGGAAGCTTGTAGGACGGTGAAGGTGGATTGTAACTCCCCGCCTACTATTACTAAAATTAGAGTAAATTTTTCGCGCTTTATAATTTGAAAACATCGATTCAATTTTCGAAAACTCATATTAACTTTTCGGAAAACTCTTTATCTTTATCTTGCGGGATGTTCCTAACTACTTCATCTCTTATCTTTTTATCTCTTTATCTCTTTAAAACTATCACGTATGCAGCCAAGTAAAATTCATTCTAGATTAAGGTGCCATGAAAATACCGGAATTAAAACATGCATAGTTAAGTCTCATAATCTGAAATAAGCCTGAAAGTGCAGAAGCATACTTAGTTCGAAATCACAAACAAGCATACTTAAATCAACATGTTCTAATACATGACAAGACATGCTTCTCGAGAATATCCTTAAGCTTATGACCACCACCACATCTAGCTCACGCTCTACGCGGGACTCCTTCACTTGAAAATGGTAAGTGACGGGCGTGAGCAATATAATCCACATGCTATGCCGAAATCGGCACTGAATACTCATTACATCTAATAACAAATCATGACATCAGCATATATATAAATAAATTAGATAACTGGGACTACCGGACTCTCCGGTACTCATGTGCACACTCTGGGAGTCCCTTCGCATAGAAATCCTAGAAAGGCATGCTCACCCCATCTGGACGCTAGACTTAGGACGGGCCCTAATCACCACACATTTTCCTATATCTTGACCTATGACGGGATCACTCATCCATCTCGGTCACAATTTACTCACGCATATACTTCATACAGGATAAGAAATTAAAAGCAATGTAATACACAGTACAGGGTCCCTACCTGGTAGCTGGTGAAATGCAAATGCTGGAAATAGATGTGTAGCAGGCGGAGGCTCGACTCTCCTCAAGCTACAAAATATTTGAGCAAAAATATTCTAAGTACTAGGCTCAATCTGAAAAACTTGATTCGTAATCACTGATCTTACTAGGTTCGCTCGCTGGATTTTAAAATCATTTAAAACTCATTTTAGAAAATTACGAGCAAATTTGAAAATTATTGTCTTGAGGCTTTCTAGAGTTCTCAAAAATATTTCAAAGTTCAGAACTATATTCTGACTTGATCTAAATCTGACTTGGTTCGGAAAGATACTCAAATCTCGGTTCACGCTCAAACCGATATTCCAAACTGAAAACTCCCGAACTATCCGGACTGCCAGGACTGGTTCAGCTGAATTGGAAGCTTCTCGAACCATCCTGACTGCCCAGGACGATTCGGCTGGATTGGACCAGAGGCTCGCTCAGAACTGACCGGTCGCTCGTTGGGTAAGTGCAGCTCGGCTCAGCCATGGTCCGAGTTCAGCGTAGCAACTCACGGGTAAAGAGAAACACGGCTGACATGGCTTTGCCGACGCACGGGCTTTAACGGTGCCACGACCACTAGTGCAGGAGCGTTCTTGGACCATGGCTATTCGAACACGACGTGTAGACGAGTAGGTTGGACAGACGCAGGGGCGTTGGGCAGAGTGCAGGGGCGCGACTCGGTCGGACTCGGTGCACGGGCACGCACTTGGTGACTCGGCTCCAATGATAGGACGAGAGTGGGACATGTGAGGGACTTTGGTACGCATGTGGATGCACTCCGGCTGGTTGGCTATGCTCGCTACGAGGCACACGGCCGGTGGCCTTCTTAGGCGCGGTTGCGGTCTCACCGGCGACTCGCCTGCCAGCCGACCACATCTCAGGCAACCCAAGGACTCAGTAATGCTATGAAGTCTAGAGTCATTTATATGCTACTAGGGTCGGGCGATTATGCTACTAGGGTTCGGGCGATGACAAGGTGTTGGAAAACGGGCAAGACTAGGGTACTAGTGTAACACCCCGTTTTATTTTAAGGAATTTGCGAATTTATTTAATGAAAATCAGAGTATTATTTTTTTTTATTTTTTTTAAAATCCAAGTTAAAACATTTATCGAGAAACGGGCGCTACTTACTAACCACAACGAACAAATAAAAGCACCAAATCAATCAATCGACAGAACCTACACATGCTCGAGCTATCAAAATAATAATCTTCATAATCATAAATTTCAAAACCATTCCCAAACGAATAGCATGAAAGCAAGGTTCAAAAATATTCAACATAGTTCGAAAATGACGAAACAAATAATCCAAAGTACGATAGCAAATAAATAAATATCAAGTTTATGCGGAAGCATAGGTTTTCAACACATAATGACCACCATCTCGCTCGTCCTACGCCACCGCCTCCAGCTCGTCTCAACCTAGAACAAAGGAAGAGAGAAAACAACAAGAAAATAATGGGGGTGAGCAACCAACTAGCTCACCATTATCGCACAATTATCTCGTATAATTATTTTAAAGAGCAGTATCACGGTAAACCAATAACAGTATCCGTATGCATAGAATTCATAGCCTAAACCCCCTACCCGGCCCTATCGCAAACCTCCTATGTACATACAACAACCTTCCGACCAAACATCGGCAAGGCCGTAACTGGAAAATTTCCCCCACCCCGAACTACTCACGGATCATGGGAGTCCACCCCGAACTACTCACGGATCATGGATGTTTTCCAGGAGACAGTGGAGATGTTTTTCCCCCCCGAAACTCACACGGATCAGGGCGTCTCCTTCCGGATACAACGGGCAGGTGACCTCTCACTGTTATGCATTCGTCAAAGGCACTATCGTTTGGGACACTTAGACTAGAGTTCTCATGCATACAATAATTTTCAAAAGAAACATTACACGAAATAAGAAGTGCGATAAATATGGAATACATCATAAATGTACCCACCTGATAGCAGCAACAGTTCACAGTCACAAATCCCGAAATGAGGCAAGGTCAACACCTCTAGACACCTACATTATGTCAAGATCCTACAATCAATATCTATCTTGACTTAAATCGGAAATCACAAGACAGACCTAGTCGAACTTTGTTTCGACTAAGTAGTTCGTGAAGTCCTGTGGATGTTGGAACACTAAGACTCGGCACTAAACTCGACCAAACCACATAAGGGAGTTCACATAAATCCATCCAAGGATTGACCAAGTCAAACTCACATCAAAACGAAAAAGCAAGTCGATTCCCAATTTTCATATAAAAGTCATGTTTCGAAAATAGCAATCATTAATCGCATGAAAAATAGATGGTCAAGCTACTCTACGACTTAGGCTCTGAAAATTTACACAAAATTACATCTCCCAGAAACATGTAAAACCACAAATTTTCAGCTTCAAACTCGAAATACACTATTTTATAAAATTCGAACAAGATATCGACAAAAAGGGATCATCAATTCATACTTGAACTTAATGAACGAATCAGAACTTGAAAATTTTACACCACAACATACAGCATGTTAAAGTCCAAAGGAGATCAAAAAAAGCGAAGTTCGGATACCTCCTCCTAATCTCGACCTCCTTCTCCCAAGTCGCCTCGGACTCATCGTGTCGGCTCCACAGCACCTTCACCAAACTCACTGCCGGGTTCCTCAGCTGATGGACCCTCTGGTCCAGTACGGCAACCGACACCTCCTCATAGGTGAAGTCTCGCTCGACCTGTAGCTCGCCGAAGTCCACCACATGGTCGGGGTCATGTATATATCTACGCAGCATGGAGACATGATGCACCCCTGACATGGTCGGGGTCATGTACACATCATGCACCCCTGACAAGTCCGGTGGTAAGGCTAACCGATACGCCAAGTTCCCGACTCGAGCTAGGATCTCGAAGGGTCCGATATAGCGAGGACGAAGCTTCCCCTTCTTCCCGAAGCGAATCACACCCTTCATGGGCGAGACCTTCAGAAAGACGTGATCAGCAACAGCATACTCGTGCTCTTGCCGCTTCCGATCGGCATACACCTTCTGCCTCTCCTGGGCAGACCGAATATGCTTTCGGATCGCCTCAACAGCTTCCGAAGTCCTACGAATGAACTCCGGACCCATAATCTTCCTCTCTCCGACCTCATCCCAATACAAAGGTGTTCGGACCTTTCGTCCATACAAAGCTTCGTAAGGGGCCATCTTGATCGAGGAGTGGTAGCTGTTGTTATAAGACAACTCGACCAACGGGAGCGCAGTCTCCCAAGTCAGGCTCCGCTTCAAGACCACAGCCCTCAATATGTCCTCCAAATACTGGATCGTCCGCTCCGACTGACCATCTGTCTGGGGATGAAAGGCAGTGCTGAATTCCAATCTCGTCCCCATGGCTCGGTGCAGAGTCTTCCAGAACTGGCTCGTGAACTTCGAGTCACGATCAGACACAATCTCCATGGGCACTCCATGAAGTTTGACGATCTCAACAACGAACAACTCGGCATACGCACTAGCCTTCATAGTCGTCCGGACGGGCAGAAAGTGGGCAGACTTCGTGAGTCGATCCACAATCACCCAAATAGAATCATGACTGGATCTCGATCTCGGTAAACCCACCAAGAAATCCATCGTGAGTCGCTCTCATTTCCACATGGGAATCTCAAGCGGCTGCAACATGCCTCCGGGTTTCTAGTGCTCAGCCTTCACTTGCTGACACATTAGACAACCACTCACGAAACGGGCCACCTGCCTCTTCATACCTCGCCACCAAAACGACTTCCGGAGGTCCTGATACATCTTCGAGCTACCAGGATGGATGGTGTACGGGGCACTATGGGCTTCTCTCAATATCTCCTTTCGCAGTTCCCACACCTTCGGAACACATAATCTACCCTCGAAGACTAATGCCCCATCAGATGCGACTGCGAACCCTCCAACTCGACCAGCTTCCATCAACTCCTTCATACGGCATAGAAAACGATCATTCGGCTGCTCGGCAACAATTCTCTCACGAAGAGTCGGCCCCACAACCAAGGCGGTCAACACACCTCCAGCTGTCGAAGTCGACTCCACTGCCTCTAGCTGCAGTCGCTCGAACTCCCGAATAAGGACATCCTGCCCGGTGAACAGACAAGACAACTGGCCATGACTCTTCCAACTCAACGCGTCGGCGGCCACGTTAGCTTTCCCGGGATGGTAGCTAATCGTGCAATCGTAGTCCTTGACCAACTCGAGCGATCTCCTTTGGTGCATATTGAGCTCCTTCTGAGTAAAGATATACTTCAAGCTCTTATGATCGGTGAAAATCTCACACTTGCCTCTGTAGAGGTAGTGCCGCCAAATCTTCAAGGCGTGGACAACAGCAGCTAACTCAAGATCATGAGTGGGGTAGTTCTGCTTGTGAGGCTTCAGCTGCCTCGAAGCATAAGCTACAACCTTCCCTTGCTGCATTAGGACACATCCCAAACCCATCTTCGAAGCGTCACTATAGATGGTGAACTCCAAAGTAGGATAGGGAATCGACAAGACGGGTGAGGTGGTAAGTCTCCTCTTCAACTCCTGGAAACTATCCTCGCACTCGGAACTCCACTCAAACCTCACGGCCTTCTTCGTAAGGTTGGTTAGGGGTCGGGCTATCTTTGAGAAGCCCTCGATGAACCTCCTGTAGTATCCTGCTAACCCCAGGAAGCTACGAACATCGCTGGCACTTCTTGGTGTTTCCCACTTGCTCACAGCCTCCATCTTGCCGGGATCCACCTCAATGCCTCTAGCTGTCACAATGTGGCCAAGGAAGGCCACACGATCCAGCCAGAACTCACACTTCGAAAACTTCGCATATAGCTTCTCGCTGCGAAGAGTCTCCAGCACAATCCTCAGATGCTTCTTGTGCTGATCGATGTCCCGAGAATAGACCAGAATGTCGTTGATGAAAACCATAACGAACTGGTCCAGATAAGGATGAAAGACCCTATTCATAAGGTCCATGAATACTGCTGGCGCATTGCTGAGTCCGAACGGCATTACCACAAACTCGTAGTGGCCATATCGGGTACGGAACACGGTCTTAGAGATATCCGACTCCCGGATCTTCAGCTGATGATAGCCAGACCTCAAATCAATCTTCAAGAAGACGCTGGCTCCCCTCAGCTGGTAGAAGAGATCCTCAATACAAGGAAGAGGGTACTTGTTCTTAACCGTCAGATGGTTAAGCTCGCGATAATCAATGCACATGCGCATGGATCCGTCTTTCTTCTTCACGAATAGGACGGGCGCACCCCACGGAGAAACACTCGGTCGAATAAAACCGAGCTTGAGCAGTTCTTGGATTTGGGCCTTGAGCTCTTGAAGCTCCTTCGGCGCCATACGATAGGGAGCCTTAGAAACGGGGCCGGCTCCTGGGACTAGATCGATGGTGAATTCAACTTGACGGTAGGATGGTCCTCCGGGCAGCTCGTCGGGAAAGACATCAAGGTACTCACAGACGATGGATACTCTCTCGGGTATACGCTCATCAACGGCATCATACACCATAGAGACGAGATAGCCTTGACAGCTACCCTTGGAAAGGCTCTTCCTAGCTTGCAAAGAAGAGATGACTCGAGGCACAGTCCTCGAATTCACCCCATAGAAGACAACAGGCTGAGCGGAATCGGGGAAGAGGGTGACTTCACGCTCCTGGCACCGGATATCGGCTCGATAACGAGTGAGCCAGTCCATGCCCAAGATCACGTCGAAGTCTCGCATTTCAATCACATAAGCATTAGCTTCGAACACACACCCACCGATAGAAACAGAAAGATCACAAACTAGAGAATCAGACATAATAGTTTTTCCCGAGGCTAGGCTAACCTCGAGAGGATCAACTTGGCAAGTATTCACAAAAGATTGGGCCTCAAGACAATGAGATGAAATAAACGAGTGGGTTGCTCCAGTATCACACAAAGCAAAAACAGGCATGTTGGACAATGAAAGCATTCCGGACATGGTACCTGTGTTGTTGTTGGCCGCCTCGTCGTGAGTGGTGGTGTAGATATGAGCCTGGCCTCCAGTCCTCTGCTGGTTAGGTGGGGGTTGTCTGGGCTGCTGCTGCTGGTTCGGCCTCCTTGGCTCTGGGCAGGTGGGGGAGAAGTGACCCTTCCTCTGGCAGTTGAAGCAAGTCATGTTGGCAGCCCGACACTGGTTGGCCTCGTGGACTCGCCCGCATGCTCCACATGGCGGCGGTCCTGCTTGGAACTGACAGATAGGCTAAACATTATGTGCCACGAGCTGCTGCTGCTGTTGACGTTGGCCATGGTTAGGGCGCTTGCCATTCTTGCGGTTCGGGCGATCATTCTACCTCTTGCCAGAGCTAGAGGACGGGGGAGCTGAAGCATACAGAACCGGATACAGATAAGGCGCCTGAGCAATGAGCGGCGGGTGATAAGACAAAGGCAGAATGAGAGGAGGTACAGCCTGGGCTGGCTGAGCAGCATGATAAGAAGAAGGAACAGGATTTGCCGGAAGGAGGAAACTCTCCACTCTCTGAGCCCGACTGACGGTGTCGGCATAAGACAACAGTCCGTGACTCCCAACTAGCTCACGGATTCTCGGATTCAGCCCTTTCAGAAATTTATTGGCTTTCTTCTCGTCGGTGTTCACAGAATCACCAGCAAAGAGGCACATTCGGGTGAAAGTGCGGATGTAGTCGTCCACGCTGGTACTGCCTTGCTGAAGATGGTAGAACTCATGCTCCATGCGATCCCAAAAACTCTGGGGAAGGAACTTGCTACGAACCATTGCCTTCATCTGCTCCCAGGTGAGGGCATTGAGCTCAGCCTCTGGCCTCCGAGCCCAGTGGTCGACCCACCAGTCGGAAGCATCTGCCTTCATCTGGAAGGCGGCGAGGGCTACTCGCTGTCTATCGGGAAGAGGGAGCACATCGAAGATCTTATCAAGCTCCTTCATCCACTCAAGCACAGCAGTGGGGGCCTCACTCCTGGAGAAAGTGGGCGCATGCATGCCCTGAAACTGGACAATGAGTCGGGGAAAATCCATGGCCGGAGGGGCCTGCTGGCGAGGTGGAGATGGAGGCGGGGTTTGCTGACGGTTGCGAGCATTGCGATTACGAGTGGCCATTGTTCTACATTGAACAAGCCGAAAAAGTTTAACACCAAAACAAAATTTAAAATAATTATAGGAAATCTAGAGTTCGCCATGCAACACTAGAGTTCAAAACATTTCAAGGTGGATAGATTCCTAAGCCCCAGATAAATTAAACAAAACCATAAATTCATACCTTGAGCTGGCGCGGCGCGCCGAAGCGAGTGGTCAATGGTAATTAAACACTATATCACAAATGAACCAGTCTACAGAAAAGCAAGACGGGCTCTGATACCAAACTGTAACACCCCATTTTATTTTAAGGAATTTGCCGAATTTATTTAATGAAAATCAGAGTATTATTTTTTTTATTTTAAATCCAAGTTAAAACATTTATCGAGAAACGGGCGCTACTTACTAACCACAACGAACAAATAAAAGCACCAAATCAATCAATCGACAGAGCCTACACATGCTCGAGCTATCAAAATAATAATCTTCATAATCATAAATTTCAAAACCATTCCCAAACGACTAGTATGAAAGCAAGGTTCAAACGATATTCAACATAGTTCAAAAATGACGAAACAAATAATCCAAAGTACGATAGCAAATAAATAAATATCAAGTTTATGCGGAAGCATAGGTTAACACATAATGACCACCATCTCGCTCGTCCTACGCCACCGCCTCCAGCTCGTCTCAACCTAGAACAAAGGAAGAGAGAAGACAACAAGAAATTAATGGGGGTGAGCAACCAACTAGCTCACCATTATCGCACAGTTATCTCGTATAATTATTTTAAAGAGCAGTATCACGGTAAACCAATATCAGTATCCGTATGCATAGAATTCATAGCCTAAACCCCCTACCCGGCCCTATCGCAAACCTCCTATGTACATACAACAACCTTCCGACCAAACATCAGCAAGGCCGAACTACTCATGGATCATGGGAGTCCACCCCGAACTACTCACGGATCATGGATGTTTTCCAGGAGACAGTGGAGATGTTTTTCCCCCCCGAAACTCACACGGATCAGGGCGTCTCCTCCCGGATACAACGGGCAGGTGACTTCTCACTGTTATGCATTCGTCAAAGGCACTATCGTTTGGGATACTTAGACTAGAGTTCTCATGCATACAATAATTTTCAAAAGAAACATTACACGAAATAAGAAGTGCGATAAATATGGAATACATCATAAATGTGCCCACTTGATAGCAGCAACAGTTCACAGTCACAAATCCCGAAATGAGGCGAGGTCAACACTTCTAGACACCTACATTATGTCAAGATCCTACAATCAATATCTATCTTGACTTAAATCGGAAATCACAAGACAGACCTAGTCGAACTTTGTTTCGACTAAGTAGTTCGTGAAGTCCTGTGGATGTTGGAACACTAAGACTCGGCACTAAAATCGACCAAACCACATAAGGGAGTTTACATAAATCCATCCAAGGATTGACCAAGTTAAACTCACATCAAAACGAAAAAGCAAGTTGATTCCCGATTTTCATATAAAAATCATGTTTCGAAAATAGCAATCATTAATCGCATGAAAAATAGATGGTCAAGCTACTCTACGACTTAGGCTCTGAAAATTTACACAATATTACATCTCCCAGAAACATGTAAAACCACAAATTTTCAGCTTCAAACTCGAAATACAATATTTTATAAAATTCGAACAAGATATCGACAAAAAGGGATCATCAATTCATACTTGAACTTAATGAACGAATCAGAACTTGAAAATTTTACACCACAACATACAGCATGCTAAAGTCCATGTATAAAAATCTCAGCTCCGAATGTCGACTGTTACTATTTTTAAAAATTCATACGAGCATCATCAGTTTATCAAATTTAAATCAAAACCGAATCAAAATGGACTCCGAAAATTCCCATCTTTTAAACCATGATTAAACACATAAAATAGGCATCTCAGTAAAATTTCAGAAGTTTTCACGAAATAACAAATTTACAAAAATTCAAATAACTCTTCAGCAGATTCGATAAATAATTTATTAACCACATCAAATCAAGTCCAAAAATTCTAAAACTTTAACATAACATATATAAGTAATAGAGGCATGACATATTCGAATTTCAGCTCATTTGATTCACGAATGAATTTTCTATGCATTTAACACTATTCCGATCAGATTTCAATTTAAATATTAAAAATAGCAAAAGGCTTCTAAAAATCACGAAATTTTTGCATAAGGCTGGTAATGAACAGAAAACATCACCCTCAAATTTTCAAATGGTTTCGAGCAGCGAGCTATTTTTAAAAATTCAAACACCAAAAGAACGATATAAATGCTCGACAACTTGTCAATTAATTCATAACATGAAATTTCTCGTCCGAGGCCTTTTCATAAGACCAAGGGCTCGACATTGTTCCAATATACATCGACTTACATGACTTTCGAGGTCTCGTTCGATTGTTTAGAAAATCGAAGAGGTCCCGAACATACGATAACACATAAAATCATAATAACACATAATCGCACATATTCACATCAAGCAATTTCACACATATATTACATTGTTCAACAAGCACTTCACGACAATAAACACATTACGAAATAAAATCATACACGAGTTAAACGAGACGGAAAAACGACGGGGTACCGTTCTCGGGAAAAACGCGGAAAACGAAACGAACACGAACGGGGCTCGACGGATTCTCGCGTCTCGCCAGAAGGAGAAGATGCTGCAGCGGCTTCGAGAGGGGATGGGTCGCTGCTGCTAGGTCGTCGGACGTCGCTGCAAGGTCACCGGAGGAGAAGCTGCTCGTCGGGCTAAACAGAGAGGTCGCCGGAAGATGACGGGGACCCCTGTGGCGGCTTCGCGGCGCGGCAGAGAGCTTGGGATGGCGTTGCGGCACGGCAGATGTTCTTGTCGCAGCGTAGCAACGTGATGCAGCGTGGCAGAGGTGCTGGTCGCGGCGCTGCGATGGCGTGAAGAGAATAGTTCGCCGGAAAAACGCGATCAGGGGCTGCCGGAAGTTGACCACGGGTTGTTGTGCTCTGGAGGTGATGTGATGACTATGAGATGGTGACAGCGATGATGATGAGGGACTGAGCGACGAGGATGATGGTGACGATGAGGGATCACGATGAAGATAGACGATGACGGAAGGGGAGATGACGGAAGAGAGATGCGATAAAAGAAAAACGAAAACTGATCTCTCACGAGGGATTTGTGATGGCTGCGGTTAATCTGCCTCTCACGCAATGAGGAGAACCAAACATAAATAAGCCTAGGTTTAGCGTCTTGATGAGCAAGAAAGAAAAATCCCACGCACAGTAGGAATAGAACGGGTTTGGGGAAAAAGGGTTAGGATCAGCCGGATTGGGCCAAAGGGGTTGGGCCGGATTTTGGGCTCGCGGGTCGGCTCGCGACGATAAATTGGCTCACGGGCCCGATTACAATTCAAACGGACATTCTCGGGCCCACTTTCGATTCCAACGAAAATTTTTGGGCTCGATAACGAATTCAAGCGCACGATAATAAATAAACCGAACAATAAATATATTTTACATATTTTTAAATACACATTATTTCACATTAATAATTTAATAAGTCACGAAAATCAATTAGACAATTAGACATTTAGCATTAAATCACATTTGGCAATTAATTAATATTATGGCGTTCAAGAAAAATAAATATAAATATTATCACAAAAATAATAATAACAATAATAATAACAATAAAAATAATAATAATATTCTCAAATAATCCACAAATAAACGGGGCACTACAACTAGTTTTCCAAAAAACCTAACTCATTTTAAGCCAAAACTTTAACCCTAAGTTCAACATAACTTATAAGGATTTTAGATCCATCAACTGCAGCTAAACCTCAACACGTACAATTTCTAACAATTTACCAAAACACGGCTAAAGTCCCTATTTTTAAACCATATCAAACGATCTCCAAAAATCACCAAATTTTAACCACAACCTCATCACAATATTTAAGATTTTTGGTTAAAATATCACATCCAAATTCAATCTCTAACACATTCAACTAAAAATGACCATAATAGATCTAGATCTACAATTTCGGTTCACATAGCAATTGAACTCCAAAAATTCTCACATTTTAACCTCAGCCTCAAGACAATTAGATATAATTTTATCAATTTAAATTACAATTTTATCACTTACACAACTCAAGATCAAAAAATCAATTAATAATCACATTAAAAATTAGATCTCACAACATCACATCAATTTTCAAGCTATACCATTTTTAAAATACTCTATAATTGTTGTCTAAGCCAGAGGAGAGAGGGATTTATAAGGATCTACCTCTTGGGACTCAAAATGAAAATTCGAAGTTGCTAGAGGCTAGAGGAGGCTCGTGGCTTGCTAGATCCGAGTGTGGCTCGAGTGGATCTACTCCGGTGAGGCGTGGCAGGTTAGATCTGGTCTCGGCTCGAGGTGGCTGGTTTGGATCTAGACCGAGAGGGCTCGGACGTGCTCGTCATGCGGGGGCTCGAAGGCGTACGGACGCATTGCGAGCGGTTGCCTTGCTGGCCCTGGAGACGGCGTACGGAACTGCGGAAGCGCGTGCTGGCATCGGCGTATGAACGCTGGGGTCGGCTCGTCGCGCGCAAAGAAGGGCTGCTGGGAGTTGGCAGGCACCGGCGGTATGGACGCACGGGGGCTCGCTGCTGGTTGGGAGAAGGCGTACGGACATGAGCTGCTGGGAGCTGTGGTCACGCTAGCTGGCACTGTTGGGGCCTGGGCTCAGTTGGAACCGTGTGGACGAGGCCTAGCTCGGGTGAAGAGCTTGTTGCTAGGCTCTGTCTGCACGGGTTTAGGGCTAGGGCTCGATTTTAATGAAGACATAAAATATATATGTATATGGCTAAGGATTTGTTTGGTGACTTAGGAAATTTTCCTTACGATATTTCAAGAGCTTAGGGTTTTAAAATGAAGAAGAGAGGAAATGGAGGCTTTGTGAATGGGGCTATATATTTAGACATGTGAAGGATTATGGTTTGGTGGCTTGGTAGGTGTGGAGCATTAAATGTTTTCCCACCCAAGACTTGGTTTCCAAGCCAAAATAATTAAATAATTCCTAGACTTATGAAATATATCATAACTTAGGTTATAATGAAATGGAATTGGACTATAGAATATAAGGTAGCTAGTAGGAAATTGGACTTGGTTAAAATTAATTAAATGATTGGACTTAAATAAAATATAAAGGAACTTGGCTTGGACTTAAAATTAAAATGCTTGAGCCGAATAAATGTTGGGTTCGATTTAAATGGGCTGGACGGATTCGGGCCGCGGCTTGATGTTGGGCTCGACGTGCTTAATGGGTCAGACTCAATTAGGTTTGCGCCGAATACGAATCGGTATTGGGCCGAGGCTCGGCTCGTTCGGGCTTCGGCTCGACTTAAATAAATTTTTAATTTTTCCAAAGCTCAGTTTCATCTTAAAAATAAAATCAATACTTGCCTAAACAAATTCGACTTTTAAAACTAAAAATCGAACGGATTCTCCATGGCTTAGACTTGGAATTAAAAACTCAATTTAATGCAAGTAATAATAAATAAATGCATCAAATAAGAAGACTTGCTATTTATGGAAATAACGTCGAGCTCCATAAATACTAAAAATATTTGGGGCGTTACATGGATTTTCTAGACTGATACAGTCATCCGAAGAAATCGCTGTTGTGGCTAAGCTTTTGCTGGCGGTTTCTGAAAGGGCTGGTCTCCGACTGAGGGTTGTGCGCCGGCTGAACGCAGGTCGGGATGTGGCTAGGGGATGTTGTTCGGCGGGAAAAATTTGCTTCATGGCTGGAATTTTCTCAGCGAAGAAGACGTGTGCTGTCCACAATTTTCGCGAGAATACACGTATCAATTTCCGGCAAAAACAATTTACGTGAAAAGTTGGGCAATTTTTTTTTTCTTTTTTTTTTACATGAAGATTCTGTCACGTTCGAAAATGCGAAAATCCATGACGGGATAGGAAACTAACAATATTAATATCGACTGGACTGATTGTTTCCTTACGTTTCTTGAACTGTTATTTAATGGTCATGAGAGTTGGAAGAATTTATTTATTACAATTTTTATTGGCATTATTTATTTGATATGGCTAATATTTATTTATTAGATGTGCATATTAACTTTTTAATATGTATGGTAACTGATTTATTGCTATTGGTAGCGTAAGTAATTAAATATGGTAAATATATAAAAAATTATGACCTCATAATGTGTTTTAGATTTTCTTTTTTCTACATTAACAATCATATTTATTAGGCTTAATACATTAAATTAATTGATAACACTATCTAATCACTCATATTTTTCAGGCTTAATACATATTATCTTTGGAAAATCCTACTACACAATCGTATACATATGTTAAGAGTTTATCAAAATACAAAACCTTTTTATAGAATCGATAAAAATTTTCAATTTTTTCTGACAAATCAAACTGTCAATTGGTTGTCCATATTTATCTAATACAAGACATTCTTATAGAATCGATGAAATTTTTAAATTTTTTTCGAAAATCACACCGCCAATTGTATATCCATAATTATCTAACTACACCACCTTCTTATAGTTTAGAAAGATTTAAATTTTTATGAACTGTTTAAATTATTTTGTTGGATAAGAAATTTTGACTACATAAAATTTTCTATCATAAAGTTCATTAACAATGGACAATTGTTCCATTAAAGATGCTCTAAAGTTGAATTCCACATGTGTAACGCCCCGTTTTATTTTAAAGAATTTATCTATAAAAATCAGGGTTTATTTTTCGCAAATTCTCAATTTAAAATTTAGTTCTCAACGGGCGCTACTTATCTACCAACAACGATTAAACAAAGTACGAACACATAGATGGAACTTATACATGCATAAACAAACAGCCATATAAATTTAAACCAATTTATCTCTTAAGTTCCAAAACTAACTAGAATGTTAAACATGATTCCAAAAGTTCAACCCAACAATAACAAAGTAATCCAAGCCAAAGCAGGAAATAGTCAATGTCAAATGTAACAGCTCGACAAAGTCATAATAGGCGGAAGCATAAGACAATGATAACACAATCGACAAATGACCACCACTCGATCGTCTTCACGCCGCCGCCGCCAGCCATGTTCAACCTACACATAGGAAGAGGAGACAAGGAGAAAAGTAATGGGGGTGAGCAAACCATTATGCTCACTATTATCGCACAATATATCCCGCATAAAGATTTAAAACGATAAATAATGTATACATAGAATCCAGGTCTATCTCCCTACTTGGCCCTATCGTAAACCTCCAATGTACATACAGCAAACCTTCCGACTAGACGTCAGCAAGGATGTAACTGGAAACCTTCCCACCCCGAACAACTCATGGATCATGGGATCCTTTCCACAGTGGAGCAGTTTTTCCCCTTCCGAATAATACACGGACCGGGGCGTCCACCTCCCGAATCACATACGGGCCGGCGACCTCTCACTGTTTATGCATTCGTCAAAGGCACTATCAATGGGACCTAGACTAGGGTTCTCACGCATATAGAAGCTATGGAGACAAACATTTATAAGAAATAACGAGTGCGATAATTATAGATACAAACGTAAATATACCCACCTGAAAGCAGTGATAAAATCACAACACAAGACTCGAAAGGTAGGATTTGAGGTCAACACCTCGGAACACCTTGTCAAACACCGCCTTACTAGCTTTGAAAAATCAGAGTAAAATTTTTGTTTTTATTTTTGAAAGAACGTGCGAGCTGGGTTTTCGAAAATACTGACTTATTGCGGGATGTGGCAGATAAAAACTTAAACTTAAACTGAGCTTGCTCACAGACATAATAAAACATGCAACCAAGCTGTCCGCTCGCGGATTATGGAATTATACATGCATAGTCTGTACTATCTCGCACTGTCTAGAAAAACTCGCTGGCGGAAGCATCCGAAATACGAATACATAAACATGCATACATGAACTGAATAAATATACATGATCATAAATTCCAGGACATAAAAATACTGGGAAAATATGTCCGTCTATCATGACCACGCTGCGCCACATCTGTGCTCATCCGGTGCGCTCGACTCCGCCTCCTGAAAAACACAATGGGGGCGTGAGCAAACTACTATGCTCCGCAAAGACCAGTACTGAACAAAACATCATCTATAATAACGTATCATGAAACATAAATATATAAGAGCTGAAAACTGTAAACTGTTCTCTGATTTCTGTTCTGACTGTGGTCAAAAGACGGTCATCAGACTTGGTATAAAGGCCTAGGCTACTCGTGTGAACACTCCGATGGGGTATAAAGGCCTTGGCCCCCCAAACGGTCATCAGGTGGGTATAAAGGCCTTGGCCACCCAACCCGGAACTAAACTGTCTCAAACATACCTCTGCCATGGTACAGATATTATCTATGATGTGACATCCAGAACATGACCCCCACCTGAAAACATGAAATCTGATATGCAAGTGCGGATGCTGGAGTAGCGGTCGGAGGCTCGACTCTCCTTAGGCTACATAAATATTTAAGCAAAATAATGCTAAGTATCATGCTCGGAATAATTAATTATATGCTAAAATGCTCGGACGTATTACGCGATTAAACTGGATTGGACTGGCTTGGAAAAATACTGAAATTCCAAAAATAGACTCGGACTGAAAGTCACGAATCAAAACTAACTCAAACCGCCGGTCGAACCGGTCGGTTCGCTGGCTGGCCGGACTGCCGGCTCGGCTGGACCGGGCGGTCGGGCGCTGGATCAGCTGGACCGGTTGATCAATACTCAAAACTAAGCTAGGCTCGAGAATCATTTGCTCGGTAATAATCTTAACTCGTAACCGAACATGCTTGGTTCGGTTCACGACTTATCTTGAACGAGTAATCAAAATATACTCGATTTTTTTATTATTCGTTATCTTATTATAATTAATCACATCTTATAAATCCATTTATAAAAATAAACAGACCGGAATTAATTAATTACTGAACTGGCTCGATTACTAAATAAAATTTAACCGAGAATACTTTCAACTTAAAGTCGAACTTTTAACTGAATAACTTATTAACTGGGCTCGAAACTAGGAACGAGCATTATTAATAAAAGTAATTAGTTCAAACTTAGAACTAAAATAATTACTTTTATTAAATACTGAATGGGATATTACAACTGGGGCTGCGGGTGCCACGCGCACGCTGGGCCGGGCACTGCCGCGCTACATGTGCGGCCAGTGACCAAGGCCGGTGACTATTTCCGGCAACATGCATGACCATACATCATAATATGATAAAATAAGCACAACTAACACATAAAACACTAGTGGACCCCGGGTCCACTTGCATGTTCACTCGGTAGGGCTTATACGGCCCGTACGAGCACTTGACGTTCGAACCAACATACTCAACATGATAATCTACTCAGGGCCGAATGATATACATCTAAAATGAGGACTATATGGGCTAGAATCTATCTCATATCTTGCATGCACATATCTAGGGCTCGGGAGCCCAAAAACGAACATTTTCATGAACAATATGGCCAAGGCAATGAACTCTATTCATGCTCAAACTTTAACACCATCAATGACATAATATTTAAGGGTGATTTCATTAACAAATTTGAGTTAGGCATGCTTGCTACTAAAATTTCATTTTTAAGGCCATTAACTTAATAAATTCGAAAGTCACATATAAACACATGCATGGCTCGGTTTTTCTTCATGAAAAATCTTAAAATATCATAAAATAATTTTGGGAAGAAGTTGCCTCAGACTAACCTTCACCAAAATGCAAAAACGAAAGCTAGGGCTTGCTAGTGCCTTGCTCACTGCCTTAGGGCTTATGGCTATGCTCGGAGTGAAAATGGTCGAGCCAATGAACTCCAAAAGACTTATAAATTTCTAAGAAACACTTATAAAATGATAAGCCCTGGAAGAATTCGGGTGGAAGTGGCTGTGGTGCTGGTGGTGCTCTCCCCGGGTCGCACGCGTGACAAAATGGCCAAGGGTGATGCCTCTCGGATTTTCTCTCCAATTCTCACTATATGCTCAGGCTTCAAGTTTTTAAAGAGCTTAAAAACGACTGAGGAGGAGGTCTTATATGGTGGTTTGGGCGAAGATAGCTAGGAGGGATGGTGGGGGACATAAAAAGTGGGAAACTCCACTCATGTGCATGGGATAAAGATCCAAGACCTTGGGTATGCTTTGACCTGGTTATTCTCGGTTTAATGGGGCTGACAAAGTCATAAAATAATGGTGAGAAGGCAGGTCTGGTCGGGGTCAAAGCTTGGGGGACAAAGACAAAGGAATCTTCAATATTTTAATGCAAGGCACATGTCCACTTTGGGCTAATCTTCATTAGGGCCATTTTATCTTAAACTGATCCTTATTAAGTGTATAATACACGCATTAAGGGGTCTTGGGCCAAAGTGGGCCGGAACTATGTCATATGGTCTCAATAAGGTGGGCTGCCAACGCTGGCGCTGGGCCCTGGGCGCGGGGACGCGGGCTGGGCGCGAGGGCGCGGCCTGGGCTACGCGGGGAGATGGGCTGCGCGTGTAAGATGACCTTGGGCTGAGTTCATTACTTGTTGAGCCTCCCTTGTTGATTTCCATACTTAGAAAAATATTAGGACCAATGTGCTATGGCTAGGACAAGCCTTGGGCTCGGTAGGGTGCATGGGCGCGGCTAATGGCGCGGGTCCGAGGCTCAGTTAGGGCTCGATTTTTAATGATCCGAGACTTACTTCTTGATATTCCAAGACTTAGAAAAATATTCTAAGTATGAAATATCAAGACTCGGCTAGCCTCAGAAAATTTCTAGAAATTGACTCGGAACCAAACTAGGGTTCGGAGTTGATAAATTTCTCGAATCAACTTGCTATTATTTAACAACCCAAATTAATGGATTAATCTTAACTTAAACTTGATATAGAATTATTCAATGAATAATTTATCATATTTGAGCATTTAGCATACTAAATATAACTGGACTTTTCTGAAAATTACGGATTTCACTTATAGTCGAGCAGTGAAACTGTTCTTACTATTATTACTGATTTGGGGCGTTACACACGTACACGAAATCAAGATAAACTCTCGATTACAACTAATCCAACGATCACACAAACTTAGCCAAATCCGTCGACTAAGTGTGTAACACCCCGCTTATCAGAGTAACTTTTTCGCAACTTTTACTTCGAAATACTTTAACTCTTTCGAAATACTTATGAAGAACTCGGAATGCTACTTAACTTGTCTTTATAAAAATCTGTTTATCTTTAAACTTTTGTCTAACAGATTTATCTTTAAACTTACATTTAAAATACTATAATTTTATTTCTCAATTACCATATTTATATTTCTCAATTTACCATAATTATATTTCTCAACATGGGAAAACTTATAGAATGCAAGTTCAATCATTAATGTGCATAGCGGAATACTTAAAAAAACGTGGTTAATTATACAGACTGTTTTAAATGTCCACATTAAGCTTGTCTTCGTTTGCTTCCACGATCCACACCAACACAGCTCCACTCACACCTCCTCGTTAACCTGTTACCTGAAACTAAAACTCATGGGGGTGAGTAACGAATATGGATAATCATAAACCGATATCTGATCGGTAACTTAAACTTAAACTTTCATTTCTCTGGCCGATGGTTAATCGGATACGTGTGCACACTCTGATGGATATTTCTCAGGCCCGTCTCGCCTCCATCAGAACTTAGGATATAATCTTTGAGACAAATTAATGCCTCCTCATCCCAAGCGTAATAAACCTTAAACTTCGGGATATAACTTTTGAGACAACTGATGGTCTCCTCATCCCATATCACATATCGTACTCAATGTGCTACCCATTCAGGGTCCCCACCTTTTCATCTTTGAAATCTTTTGTAACACGATAAGTGCTGTACTGGTACTGTATCTGCAAGTCAATTCAAATATAGACAAATATACTAAGTACTATGCTCGTATACTCAATAATTTCTTAGGATTATTAACTTATCCCATTCTTCTAATAATTCATTTAAACTTTCTTATTCTCAAGTTAAGATTATACTTAACTTCACTTTTTACTTTTTCTCAAGGTTAATTACTTAACCTTATAAAACATATCTTCTTAAACATCAATATGTTTCATAACATGCTATAACTCAAATGTGAAAAATACTATATTTCACATTATACTTGATTAAGTACTTAAACTTACTTTTTACCATCATCATCATCATCATGGTTTATAAACTCATCTTAACTTAATCTTTTACTCAATCAAGTACTTAATTAATCATACATCATACTTCTCAAACTTTAGATATTGACTTATTTTTCACTTAATTATCTTGAAAGTGAAAATAATCATATCATTCTTAACTTTCTCATCATGTTCTTAATATGTGAGATTTAAAACAATTTATATAAAATTGTATACTCAACATATTAACTAAAACTTTATCAAATTGTTCATCACTTATGAGAATTGTTCATAATAATCTCATTAATAATCATCTCTACTTATCACATTTGCTCATTAACTTTTCTCATGATATAATATAGCATACTTAATATAATCTTTACTAAATTGTATACTCCATATATGATATCAAAACTCCATCATATGACTCACCATTCATATGAAAATTACTCATTATTCATATGAAAATTACTCATCATTCATATGAAAATTACTCATGAACATCTCATTTTAACAACTTAACTTTATTATGACTATTCTTGCACATATATATACTTATCTTTACGTATATGCTTTCTTATCTTCATAACTTATTCATTTCTCATCTTTAACTTTTGAAACTTAACAGTCATAATCTCATCTTATCACTAAACATATGCTCAAAATTTCATAATCTTATCATGCATATTCATCAAGTTATGAAAACTTTAACTTTAATAGTGAACATAATCTTTATCTTGCATGTTCATCTTCATATATTCATAACTCAAGTTATACTTTACTAAATCTCTTAATTCTTGTTCTCATGTACTCCTCTTTTACATAAGAATCATTCATTTAAATCATATAATTCCAGTTTATTCATATATTTATCATCATCTTATCAAATTCAAGCATGTACATCATATAATTGATCTTGAATATATTTAACTCTTTATATTCATAGAATCAATTATAAACTTAACTTCTTTATCATGTTTATACATACTTATAAACATGTAAACTTAACATCAAAACATAAACTTAAACATTTACTTTAAGATAAGTGAGTTACCTCATCTTCTTGTCAAAGTAAAAACTTCATTCTTTACTTCATCTTCTTTACTTCTCCAAAGTTTCTCCCACTCATTCTCTCTTTCACTTTTATTTAACTTTGGAACTTTATTTTGGTGTGAAAAACTCTGAATTTTAGGCCTCTATTTATAGGCACAATTTGCAAGACATCATAATTGAGTGAAGAAATTAACAAAGTAAACAATACAAACTTGTAAAAATAAATATAGATAATAAATAGTATTCTTAACTTGTAAACTTCTCCAACCCATAGTCAATGCTTAGAAAGGCCCCTCTTCTGATCCTAATCTGATCTCAATGATTAAATTCGAGATTTAGTGAAAATTCTCCAATTTACGGAACCAAATTCTGACTTAAAATGAACAGTTACCGTAAAATCGAAAATTCTTACTATTTTCGAATTTCCTTCTTTTCTTTTGGCATTTTTCCTTTTTATGCTAAAAATTTCTTCTTGTCTTGTAGTCTACTAAAAAAATAGAGAGAAAATAATTTAATTTATTTCTCGGAACTGAAATCGGACATAAATTCCGACTACAATCGAAAACCGAAAAAAATGAAAATTCTAAAAATTTCATATTTCTCTCTAATAATTTAAATAGACTAAAATGTCTAAATAAATTTCTCACTTCTTTGAAAATTTATAACTTAAATGTTCATGGATACTTAACCGAACTCGAGACCTAACTTGTCTCGACTCATTATTCTTTTTCTTTCTCATTCAAACTAGAAATGGCCAAATTTACATTCATTTAACTAAATAAAATGGAATGTTACTTGAACTTGAATAACTTATTTCACTTCAATAAACATTATTGTGTAATTAATCCTTATAACTTGATCAATACTCGAAACTAAGCTAGGCTCGAGAATCCTTTGTTCGGTAATAATCTTAACTCGTAACCGAACATGCTTGGTTCCGTTCACGACTTATCTTGAACGAGTAATCAAAATATACTCGATTTTTATTATTTGTCATCTTATTATAATTAATCCCATCTTATAAATCCATTTATAAAAATAAACAGACCAGAATTAATTAATTACTGAACTAGCTCGATTAAATAAAATTTAACCGAGAATACTTTCAACTTAAAGTCGAACTTTTAACTGAATAACTTAATAACTGGGCTCGAAACTAGGAACGAGCATTATTAATAAAAGTAATTAGTTCAAACTTAGAACTAAAATAATTACTTTTATTAATTACTAAATGGGATATTACAAAGTGGCTCGTGGAAAATTCTCGTGGAATTATGGAACAGTCGACTCGACTCAATCCAAAATGGAAAAACACATAAAAAGACTAACTCATAATATACTCAGCCATTTAATATAAATTTCAAACCACTAATAAAGCATGCCCAAGGGACCTCATATATTAAACTTCATGTAAAAATTCAAATGTTAACATATTCAACCAATATTTGAAAAATTTGACAAGTACATCACATTTTCTAGTTGAACAGGCAAATGGACGAACTTTGTTTTGAAAATTTAACACATGATATATGTCCCTGAATATAAACACTTCACCAAATTTCAGCCATAACACATAAACATGCGATTTTATACAATTAAAACAATATTTCAGCAAAAACGAGCTTGAATTTAAAACCTGACCTAATGAATGATATAAGTCCTGAAATTTTTACAAACACAACTACAGCATGTGAGGGTCAAGATATAAAATTTTAGCTCTAAACATTAAACACACGATTTATAGGATTTATAGCAAGATTCAACAGAAATCATGTTTTCACTAAAAACTCATCAAAATGAACTAAATAAAATCTGATATTTTTATATCACATAACACATCACCAAATGAGCCTATACACCAAAATTTAACCATTTTCAGCAAGGGGTCAATTTTTCATGATTTATTCAAGATTCTGCAGAAACCTACAAATAATTATTTACCCCTAGCAAATGGATCCCAAAAATTATGAAATTTATGTACAAAGACAAGATACATCAAAGGGACAACATATTAAAATTTCAGCATTTATGAACAACGAGTCAATTTATCACGAATTTCACAAGTAACAGCAGCAACACTACATTCATAAGTTCATAACTCCATTTTTAGGCCTCCAAATGACACAAGGTCAAAACCATTATCACCAGGACACTCTTATGTTCCAAAATTCACAAGATTTCCACGAGTACTCATCATATCGTATGGGTTTCAGATTAAACCCTAAAGATCCAATACTTGAATGTAAAAATAATACACAATATTATCATTTTGCTATCAAAACACATATGATATTTCATTTTCAGCCATGTAACATATAAACACATAATTTTTCAAAGGAGTTTAGGAGGCTACCCAAACACCAAAGGGAGAAAATACAGCGCGGCAAGGCTCGGTTCGGTGTTCGACTCCTAAAGGTGGGGAACTCGTCCGTGTGTGCTCGACGTTGAAGGCGGCTCGTACGGCAAAGGAAGATGTCTAGAGGTCCTCGGGAGTTGAGGGTGGTAGTCGGACATGCGAGGGTGGCCGGAAGTTGCAGCGGTCACGTCGGGCTCGGCTTCTCGCGGGGCGCGTCTTCTGCTCGTGCGAGGTTCTCCTTGGCCACGGGTTTTGGCGTCACGGCGGCAGCTTGCGATTGTGGCGAGGTGAATTTCGGCAAAAATGGGAGAAGGAAGAGAGAGGGGGAGGGTTGAACGAAAAATGGTGAGAGAGATAGTGAGAGAGAGTGAAGAGGCGAGAGAGAGAGAGAGAGAGATAAGAGGGGAGAAGGGATGAGGGGGTTACCTTTTAACATTAAGGTAGGTGATTATTTTTCTTAAAATCTGGTCAAGGCAGCTTAATATGTGGGATTAGGCTGATATGGAGGGGTTTTAAAATTCAAAATCAGCTTTTAGATGCATGGATGACGGGCGGGTCGAGGGAATCGGGCGGGCGTCGCGCAGGCCGGGCGATTCGGCTCTCGGTTCGGTTCCAAAATTTCTGAGGTTCGGTTAAATGGTACGACTTGGCCACTCGTTCAGTTCGAAATCCCAACTAGTTCGATTATTCGGTTCGCTCGGAAAAAATTAAAAGTATAGTCTGGTCCGGCTCGATCGACAATTTAATTAATTTACAAACCGGCTCAATAATAAAATTATTCAATTATACAATTAGGCAATTACGAGCATATAATCACAACCGGATTTAATAATCGAGCACGAATAAAATAAATCTGGACAATTAAAATAAATAATAATAATTTCAAAATAATCCGAAACAAATGGGGTGCTACAACATGTAAAGACAACTAGATATTTCTTAAAAGTAGTAAGTAAGTTCCAATTAATAAAAACAATACGTTAATATTTGTATATTTATATCTTTACATAGCAAATGGTTTCAATAAATCCACATTCTTAAAGTGAGTCAATCTTAGTTATTTATTAAAAATTAAGATGTGTGACTAAGATTCAATGTTATTTTTTATATTAATTATTTAAATATTATTTTGACCATTTGATCGATGACAGTTAAATTCCACGGTTGGCCATTGACTTCCGACGTTGGTCATTGACTAGTATTGGCCATTGACCATAGTATGCATTATGTATGAAGTAAATATGCAATTAGCAGTATGCACTTGATATGAATTAAATATGCAATTCGTATGAATTTAATATACAATTCTTATGAAATATACACCAATATTATCAACTAGGTATACATTTTTTATGACCTAAGTACGCACCACGTATGAACTAAATGAGCGCTTCGCATGAACTAATATGAAGCGAAAATATGCAATTAAATGTGAATTTAATATCATTAATTTCATATAATAATTATTGTTTTTATTATGTAATTAATGTAAATTTCAATTGATCAATACGAGCCATTGATCTATATAAATAAATAACTATGAGTGGATCTCACATGGACTAATATGCACTTTGATGATCTAAATGCGGATTTCGTATGAACTAAATATGCGTAATGAGTGAATTAAATATGCATTATGCATATAATTAATTCAAATTAAATAAAAATGAACTATGATGAACTAAATATGCATTTATTATTACTTAAATATGCATAATGAATGAACAAAATAAGCATTATTCATATAATTAATTTGAATATAATAAATATGCATTATGATGAACCAAATATGCATAATGAATGAACTAATGCATATGAATTAAATATGCATTATGTATATAGTTATTTTAAATAATAATAAATATGCACTATGATGAACTAAATATGCATTTATTATTACTTAAATATGCATAATGAATGAACTAAATAAGTATTAATCATATAATTAATTTAAATATAATAATTATGCATTATGATGAACCAAATATGCATAATGAATGGACTAAATATGCTTTACTATACAATTAATTTAAATATAATAATTATACACTATGATGAACTAAATATGCGTTTATTATTACCTAAATATGCATAGTGGATGAACTAAATATGCATAATATATGTAATTAATTCAAATATAACAAATATTCACTATGATGAACTAAATATGCATTTCATATTAACTAAATATGAATAATGAATTAATCAAATATGCATTATGCATATAATATTTTTAAATAAGCACTATGATAAACTAAATATGAATTCTTATGACCTTAAATTGCACAATGAATGTGCTATTTATTATATTAACTATATAATAAAAGAAATATTGTATTAAATTAATCATATAATAAATATGCAACAATAATATCGGCGTATAAACTAAATGTGCATTTTGCATGAACTAAATATGCAGCGGAAATATGCAATTAAATGTGAATTTTATATAATTGATATCGCTATAATAATTAATATATTTTATTATATAAGTAATGTAAATTTCAATTGATTAACATGAGCCATTTATGTACACAAATAAATGACTATTGCTGGACATCACATGAAGTAAATATGCACTATGATAACTAAATCTGCATTTCTATTGCCTAAATATACACAATGAATGAACTAAATATGCATTTTTATAACTAAAATATGCATTGTGTATTATCTAAATGCACAGAAATAAACTAAATGTGCATTAATTTTATAATATAAAAACTCAAGGGCCATATACCAATTATTCTAATTAAAAATAAATTACAGACTGAACTCAAGAGTCTAATTGCAATTCCTCATAAGTGTCTGTACTTGCAACTAAATCCCTAAGGTTTATCAAATTTTCAAAAAGTGTCCCAATCACCAAATCTGATTTTCAGGCTTCCCGATCCGCTCGGCCACACGACGACGCCTGCGTGCTCGGCCTGACAGTGACAAAGACGTGGAAGAGAGGTGTGGAGGTGGATCGGACGCAGCGAGGAAGACCAAAAGATTTGAACTGTCGCGGGAGTCCTTTGGAGCGAACAACGAAGGTATAAATGTGGATTTGGCCGCGAAGGCGAAGATGTGGACAGTGAAGGTGTGGAGGTGGATTTGGACGCCCTTGGAGCGGACAACGGATATTCGTTCGTCGGACCGAGGCTGGAACTATGGGCAGACTGAGGCCGTCCTTGAACAACCGGAAAAATAGGGATGGACGAAAGTTGGGGGCTGAAATTGTTGAGCTGAGGGTCGCCGAGCTGGAATCGCGGGACTGAGGGTCGCCGAGAAGATAGCTAGAAAATTCATTTCATTATTAATTTATTTAATGTATAATATTTTAATATAATATTAATTTTAGTATATAAATAATTATTTTTATTATATATTTAAATGTGTATTCAAATTGATTAATATGGGTCATTGATCAACACAAAATCAATGACTAAGATTGGGTCTCGCGTACTCATTTTAAGGAGTAGTCTCATTTGATCCACCTTCCACATATACATACATATATATATATATATAGCCGTTCTAGTTCAATCGGGCCAACGGGTGTTGACGTCTCCAATTTTTGAGTACTCAATCCAGAAATCGCCGGTCACCTCTAGTTTCAGTTTGGTGGGATTTTGATGTTTCCGTCTCCGTTTTCAGTTCGATCGAGGCGGTGGGTCGAGGCGAGACGCAGATAGAGGCGGCGAGGGATTTTCATTTTTCAGATTTGGAGCAGGAATTGCCTTGGGAAATTTGATAATTTTTGAGGATTAAATTGCGTTTTCAGAAACTTAAAAGTTATTGCAATTCGATCCTTAGGGTACAATTTATATTTTATTTAAAATTTGAAAAACTTCAATATGGCCCTTGTGTTTTTATATCATATAATTCATGCGCATTTAATTTATTTTTCTGCATATTTAGATAATACACAATGCATATTTTAGTTATAAATAATACACACTTAATTGAGAATAAGAAATACATATTTAGTTCAAAATGTATATTTAGTTAATTCATGATGTATATTTAGTTCATACGAAATTCAAATTCAGTTCATCTATAATGCATATTTATTATATTTAAATTAAATATATACATTATGCATATTTAGTTCATTAATGATACATCTTTAGTTTATCCATAGTGCACATTTGTTATATTTAAATTAAATATATACATGATGCCTATTTAGTTCATTTATGATGCAAATTTAGTTCATACAAAAATGATATTTAGTTCATCTACAGTGCATATTTGTTATATTTAAATTAAATATATACATGATGCATATTTAGTTCATACAAAATGCATATTTAGTTCATCTATAGTTCATATTTGTAATATTTCAATTACATATATACATAATGCATATTTAGTTCATTCATGATGAATATTTAATTCATACGAAATTCATATTTAGTCCATCCATAGCGCATCTTTGTTATATTTAAACTAATATATACATGATGCATATTTAGTTATCTGTAGTGCGTATTTGTTATATTTAAATTAAATATATACATGGTGCATATTTAGTTTATTGAAGATAAATATTTAGTTAATTCATGATGCATATTTAGTTCATACAAAATGCATGTTTAGTTTAACCATAGTGCATATTTATTATATTTAAATTAAATATATACATGATACATATTCAGTTCATAAAAAATCATATTTGGTTCATCCATAATGTCTATTTATCATATTTAGATTAAATATATACATAATGCATATTTAGTTCATTCATTATATATATTTCGTCCGTAAAGTGCATATTAAGTTCATAAACAGTGCATACTTAGTTGATATTATTGGTGCATATTTAGTTCACAAGGACTGCATATGCAATTAATACCAAATGCATATTTAATTCATATTAAGCACATAGTACTGAATGCATATTTACTTCATACATAATGCATACTAAGGTCAACGGGTCAATGCTGGAGTCAACCCGAAAGTCAACAGCCAATGCCAGAGTTAACGGTCAACAGTCAATGGTCAACATAATATTTAAATAATTAAAATAAAAAAATAAAAGGTTCAATCTTGGCCACACATCTTCATACATATCTAATGTTTCGGATTTAGTCTCAAATACCCACTTTAAAAATGTATCCTCATTGGAAACCACACACACACACACACACACACACACACACACACATATATATATATATAGGGGATGGATCCAATGAGACCACTCCTTAAAATGAGTACGTGAGACTCAATCTTAGCTACTCATTTTGTCTAGATCAAAATCAATTAAAATATACATTAATTAAATAATAAAATAGTTGACCATTGACTCCGGCGTTGACCGCTGACTTCCGGCGAGAACCGTTGACTTCCGGCGTTGACCGTTGACTTCCGGCGTTGACCCGTTGTATTAAAATAAATAACCTAGCAACAAAAGACACTCAACCTTGAGTAGTGTAGTGGTTGCATTGCTTGTCTTGCGTCCATGAGGTACCAGGTTCAAATCTTATGGGTTACAATTTTTTTATAAAAAAAAATACAACTAACTTAGCAACATCAGACAACTAACCTAGCAACAAAACACAACTAACTTAGCAACACAACTAACCTAGGTTCAAATCCTATGGGTTACAATTTTTTTATAAAAAAAAATACAACTAACTTAGCAACATCAGACAACTAACCTAGCAACAAAACACAACTAACTTAGCAGCATCAGACAACTAACCTAGCAACAAAACACAACTAACCTAGCAGCAAGAAAGAACAACTAAACTAGCAACAAAGACAACTAACCTAACAACTAACCTAGCAACAAAACACAACTAACCTAGCAGCAAGAAAGAACAACTAAACTAGCAACAAAGACAACTAACCTAGCAACAAAACACAACTAACCTAGCAGCAAGAAAGAAATAACCTAGCAACAAAAGACAACTAACCTAGCAGCGAGAAAGAAATAACCTAGCAACAAAAGACAACTAACCTAGCAGCAAGAAAGAACTAACCTAGCAACAAAAGACAACTAACCTAGCAGCAAGAAAAAAATAACCTAGCAACAAAACTCAACTAACATAGCAGCTACAAATAACTAACCTAGCAACAACAAACAACTAACCTAGCAACAAGACACAACTAACCTAACAAGAAAGAAATAACATAACAAAAGACAAATGGTCAACGGTCAACGTCAGAAGTCAACGCCGGAGTCAACGATCAACGCCGGAAGTCAACAGTCAACGACGGAAGTCAACAATTTTCACCGGAAGTCAACGCCGAAAGTCAATGGTCAACGCCGAAGTCAACGGTCAATGGTCATAATAATATTTAAATAATTAAAAATAAAGAATTAAATAATAAAAATAAAAAATTATTATTTAAATCAAGATCTAAATCTTGTGGCTAGGAATGAGTCTCACGTCCTCATTTTAAATAATGGGATGCATTGGAACCAATCCCTATATATATATATATATATATTTGTATTTACTATAAAAAGTAATAGTTTCCCGCCAAAAAATTATTAGTTGCTTAATAAGATTTCTTTTATGTTCTTTTTTTTTTTCTATTTTCTTTGGTAATTATTTTTTTTTTATCATCTATGGTGATACTTTTATTTTATTTCTAGGTAATCTATTTTATTTTATTTTTAGTTACGTGATATCAATAATTTGATATTAGTGATCATTTATATGGCATTATTATTTATAAAGTAATAATAAGCTTATTATATAATATTGCATGTGTAAAGTGAAATGAAATTTATTATGTAATACTGATTTAAAAATAAAAATTAGTCTAAAGTTATCCATACAATTAAATTTAAATACATGTATACTAAAATATATTTAGTATAAAATAATATGAAATAGTAATTGATATGTTTATCCCTCTTGATTTAAAAAATTAATACTTTAAAAAATAATTATTTCGAGTATCAGGTATATACGATTTTGAAACGACATTGGATCATTTGTTAAACTATTATGTAAATTATTAGACTATAAGAATTTAAAATTTTTATAATATATATTATCATAAATTATGACAATCCAATGAGTCATCTGTCAAACTGCCATAGAAATTATAAGTTCAGAAAGAAAAACTAAAAGGTTTATTATATATATTGTTATAAACTATGATAACAGACAAATTGATCATCTATCAAACTATGCATGAAAATTATTAATTTAGAAATATAAAAATTAAATATTTATGAGCATATAGTTATAAATTATAATAATAAACAAACTACTCATCTATCGAACAACAATGTACAGTTTTTGCTTAGAAAAAAATGAAAGTATATATATATATATATAATGTATATTATAATAAATTATAATGATAAATGAATTAGTGTCTAACTATCATATGAATTGGTGTCAAACTATAATTGTTATAAATTATAATGATAAATCAATAAGTCATATGTCGTATTGTTAGTTTAGGAAAACAAATCAAAATATTTATAATTTATATTGTTATAAACTATAATGATAAATTAATTGGTGTCACATAAATTATTAGATTATGAAGGAAATTCAAAATATTTATAATATACCTATATTATACATTATAAAAGCAATAACATAATTGTGATGTATAATATATATTATAACTTTAAAATAATATACACGCATTCTTTTAAATTAAGTGTTGGTTTGTAATACTTGTCACCATTTTTTAAATTTGCCATCACTATTTAGGAACCAAACTAATATATTGTGATAAGGTATAAATAAGAGAGAGAGTGAGTGAGTGAGAGAGAGATAGAGAGAGAGAGAGAGGTATTTTTGTGAATATTATTTATTCATAATATTTGAATATGTTGAACTTTCATGTTTCTTAATTCTAAACAGAAATTTCAAAATGACAATTTTTTTTATAATGGATGAAATAAACATATAAATTATATAGTAAATTATTATTTATCTCTAAAATAAATTAAAAAATAAAAATTAATATTAATATTTAAAATTAATTTTATACTCATCCATATTTTTTGTTATTTTAATTTATACAATTTATTATTATCTTCCCATTCATCGCACGAGTTACATATTAATTTGGACAAATGTATTTGATTGTATAAATTTTGGAATTCATTTTATATGTCAACATGGCTTCGTATTTATTACATGTAATATTTGAAAAAAGGAGTTTTTTTTCAATACAATGCAGGAAAAATAGGTTAACTATCAAATCGGGGCCCAAAAGAATTTTTTTCTCAATTCGGGACCTAAATGTTATAAGACTATCAAATTAAGTCATAGAATTAACAAAACTCATAACACCATTAAATTGAGAGTTAATTTGAAGTTTTAAAATACCAAATATGTTACAAAGTAAAAAAGGAAAGAAAAAAAAGAAAAACAAAAATGAAGAAAATTAAGGAAAATACGAGATTGTTGGAGAAAATTAAGGAAAGTATGAAGCTCTTGCTCGGTTTTCTTGCTATCGTCTATTTATGTTTTTTTTTTGAAATATTATGCGAATGTTTACTTATTATTTAATGTGAGTAAGCACCATTTTTTTTAAACTTTCAATTTAATGGTGTTATGAGTTTTGTAAATTCTAGGACTTAATTTGATAGTTTTATCCTTTTTTTTTTAAAAAAAAAAGTTGGTGTCCAAATAAAAAATCCAAAGAAAAAATAACCCAAAATTTATAATAAGGTATTTTGTAAAATAATTGGTTATTAGTTTCCCAAATTTTTAACTACTACAATAAACTTTAGCCATTCGTTTGCTAATGATCGGATCAAGTCTTGCCATTTTACATAAGGATTAAAAGTTAGCTTGTAAGTTAATTATAATTGATTACCAATTGATCAAATGGGATGGCTACTTACTTGCATTTGCTTCCGTTTGTCAAAAGTCCTGTCCAGGGTGATATTTCAACATCGTATATATAATGGTGTTGAGTTATCCATATCCTAAGTCCATATAGCTTACATCTAGTATATTTTTTTGCTTTTTTCCGAAATGATAGAGATATGTATTACTAAAACTCAAGCGAGAATCAAGTTCGATTACAACAAGCTACACAACTCCGGAAAGACCAAACTGAGAGGCACACCTAAAGTGGCCTAGAACCTCAACGCAAGAAATCTAGAAAGTAGTGCAACAGAAATTTAACATCCGATCACTGCTACAAAACCTAGCAAGGTACTAAATATCAACAAGGAAAAACACTAACTAAATGAACAAGTTTGAAAGGAACTAAACTACAATAACAAGAGATACACTAAGCCTGATACATCTAAAGGATAATTATGAAACATGAGAGAAGTCCAACCAGTCATTCTGAGCTGCTTTGATCAGCCTGTGTACATGGATTAAGGATTTTTTAAAAATCCAGAGATTCTTTGACTTCCAGAGCCACTAAAGTCGATAAGTGGAATTCTTGCTTCAGCTACCTCTAAATTATCAAGTGAACATACTTGTTGCCACCGACCTTTGAAAGAGTCTGTTATGCTTGTAGTGTTGTCCAAGTGTACAGGGGATAAACCCCAAAGCCTACTTGCTCTTGGGCAGGAAAACTACAAATGCTCTATAGTCTCAGGGGATCCTGTGACGCCCTGTTATTTTTAGAGGAAAAATTCCGAGTTTTCAAAAATCGACGTTATTTTTTTTTTTTTTTTCAAAAATCATTTTTTGTTTTGAAAACAATTTAACGGGCGCTACTCAACGCAATCAATCATATACTCGGCTTAGCATCATTGTAAGCCTTTGAGATTTCATTGCCCAACATCAATATCCATAACTCCACTCACGAGATATAGTGTACATCAACATATAATCAAACATAATTATCAAACATCTACTAGTTTCTGTTGGAATATCACTTGTGAGTTGTCTCACATTGATTTTATAGGAAAAATGAGCCTAGTATATAAGCCTAGTGGGCTACTCCTCCCATCACCAATTGGTTTTGGGATGGAACCTCACTATGGTGCATCTAGGCTCACCCTCTTATGGTGGGCTTCACATGGTGAGACCGCACTCTATTCCCCCGCATCATCATCCAAAACACCAGTTCAAACACCAATCAATTTATGAAAACAAGTTTAAGCGGAAGCAATAATCATAGTTCATAATAATCAAATAAAATGACCCCACTTGTTTCGTCCTTTGCCTCGCCACCAGCTGAACCTGAAAAAGAGATGAATAATGGGGGTGAGCAAACAACAAGCTCATCGTGGGAATTACTGTGCGATCTATTCAGCATAATAATAGATAGTAGAATGGCAACATGGACATGAATCTATAAAAAATATCACAAGTCATATAATGCTAAAGTGTACACTTATATAGCCGCTGAAGGTCGAACCCGCATCCAACAATGCGAGCACATGACAATGATCGAAACCGCATCCAAAGACATGGCCTCTCATTAGGCTATAACAGAGACTCCCTCTCATTAGGCACCATCGACGGTCGAATCCGTATCCGTCGACGGGGATACCGTATCGAAGGTCGAAGCCGCATCCAACGACAGTGTCATGGTTCACATGCATACATTGATTATAAAATCTAGCGACTATAAAGAATAAATGCACAGTAAAGTTTATCAACACCCAACTGGTCTGGATGATGCTGAAAAAAATTATAGATTCTGCACAATTTGCTCAAGGTCAACTCCTAGAAACCACTCCTCAAATCTGCAAGCACAAAGACGTTGGAATTGGATTGCGGCTGAAAGCTCTCAGACGCTGACCTTACTCGCCTCGGTTGTACGCACAAGAACACCGTTGATACTCGGCTGCGGCTATTCGTTCTTCGTCGGGCTGTTCACGCTCATGGGCTGCACGAGGGAGGTCGTTGGAAATTTGTACGAGAGGGAGAGGAGGATCTCCCAACATTGGCCTCACTGCTCAGACATGAACAGAGTTGCTATTAATTGTTTATTTCAGTCGAGAAGGGCTCGACCTCGCTGCTCAGGCGCAAAAAGTGGTTGTTGCTACTTGATGGTAATCAGAACCCGCTCGGGTTATTCTTGGAAAGGACGAGAACAAATGTTGCTCCCCTAAATAGGTCACCGACAAAAGGGTTGCGCCTGCTCGCTTGACGACACGACGATGGCTGAGGGTGAACATCCGCGAAAGTTGCGTGGTGTCGTCCTTGGGGGGCTGAACAGAAACGGACAGGGCTTCGCTTGTTCGACGTAACGATCGACGAACAACAAACGAGCGGCTGTTCGGGGTTGCAGCGGTTCGCTAGTGAGAAGAGAGGCTCGCGACAGGCGGCCGACTTGGCCTGATGTCCACGGGAGGGAAACGGCGCCTCCGGCGGTCCTTGGCCGTCCTCTATGCGGGCTGAACTCGAAAAATGCCGCTCATCGATGGTCTTGGCCGTTAGCTGCGAATCGCAGCGGAGAGGTAGTTGTGATGGAACGAACTGCACGGTGGGGTTGCTCGACTGTTGCTCGCGATGGCCGCTGCGAGACGCCGATGGTGCTGAAATCTGAAGGAGAGGAGGAAGAGAGGCATTTTCTTTGAAACATTGATATTGAGAGTTTTTCGTGAGGGAGAGAAATTCCCTTCTTCTACCCAGCTAAAATCGATAAAGAAAGGGTAAAAGGGCCTAGAACTTTTCCAACTGGGAGAGGAGTTTCAGATCCGATCTCTAAGGAAGAAGATGAGGGGCGCTGAGGCTTGCATGGATTTTAAAAGGAGGAATAATTAGGGCTATTTGGAAGGGTCACTTGGACTAAACAAATGGGGTTGGACTTGATTTTGGGCCGAAAATTTCAGCATAAATGGCCAATTTTCCTTGGGCCAAAATTTGGATTTTGAGGTAAACATTGGAGCCAAAAGCTCAAGCAATGGGGCCAGTTAACAAACTCATTAGGGCCGAATTTGTAAGTCAAGATGGCTGAAAATATTAAGTCCGACAAGGCAAGGGTCTAGCTAAATAGAAGGTTTCACGAGACAATTGCAATTGAAAACGAAACGAATGGATTTTTCGCTTAGTGAAATAAAATTCGGAATAATCTAAGTAGATGGGGACATCAACGAAAATTATTTAACTTATTAGATTAATAGACGGGGACATCTAACTAATCTTATTGAAATAAAATGGCAGATTAGCCTATCTAATCTATACAGTTAAGGGCAAGAAAAGCGATGCACATAAATGAAATAAAAGAAAGCAATAAAAATAAAATAAATGCAAGCAATTAATAAAATAAAATACGATAAATCACGAGAAGAAAACGTAGCATTACAATCTACCCTCCTTAAAATATTTATGTCCTCAGAAATACAAAGTATAGGTAATCACCAAAAGGGATAACAAATACGAGAGAGAAGTTTTAAACCACACAGTTCGGATATTTCGTCCGAACCTCGTCCTCGCTCTCCCAACTCGCATCGCCCTCGCCCTAACGGCTCCGCTGGACTTTAACGAGTACCCCTCCCGGTCCTCCAACTGGTGGACCCTCTTATCCAACAGGCCACCGGTACCTCAACACAGGTAGGGTTCTGCCTGACATGCAGCTCGTCAAAGTTTACCACGTGCCCCGGGATCATGCATATAACTTCTCCACTCGAGGTGTACATATCTCCTCTACGCGAGGCATAAGACGTGCCGTGTACTCTCGAAAGCCTATGTGGTAAGGCCAACTGTTAGGCTAGGTCATTGACTCGGTTGAGAGCTCAACAGGACTAACAACAAGCGATTATGGCTTCCTTCTCTTCTCAAAAGTAAGGTGTGCTATACTTTCCTTTGTACACGACCTCGTACGATGCCATTGGGATCGTCGCCTAATACCTATTGTTGTAGGCGAACACACTCATGGTAGAGAATCCTCAGTCGCGACACATCTATCAACACACAAGACTCTAACCAGTCTTTTAGTGTATTGACAACATGCTCCAACTGCTCAACCATCTGGGGTCGATACGTAGTACCAAGCTTCAGTTTCGTGCCCGGGTCGCACTGAACACTCGTCTACGACCTTGACATGTACCGCCATCTCCGCTGAACGCGGTCGACATGGCACCCCATACAGTCGGACTATTACCACTACACTCTTCTACACCACTGTTTCGACACCTCTGAAACACATAGTCTCTGCTCTTAAAGCTCCCAAAAGAATTCTTTGCTAGCGATGGGCCCAATATATGGCGATTTTTCTTGCGCGAAAGCAGAAATCCGATGTCATTAAAATCAAAATGATGACTGAAAGTTCGATGTCACTGCAGAATCTTCTATCTTGACAACTCGAGAAACTTCCGCATATGGCATAGGAACTATCATTCAAAAATTCGGTATTGACCTTCTTCCGCAGTGTTCGTCTGACGACTAGTGATGCCCAACATCACTAGTTCTAGATGACGGCCCTACTACTTCGATCCCTAACTGAATAACCCTCCAGTCAGCAGTCCCTGCTGAAATAATCCAACAGACTAGCTCATCTTGACTCTTCCGACTACAAGTGTAAGCCACCACGTTAGCTTTCTCAGAATAGTAGATAGCAGTGCAGTCAGTCCTAAGTGAGCAAGAATTACCTTTGATAATGACCGGCTAGCCTCAGGAATTACGAGCATCACTAGCGTCCCTTGGAACTTTCTAGTTATCTACCGCCTCTAACTTACTACGATATACTTCAATTCCCTTGGCTGCAACAATGCGATTGAAAAAAAGAAAACTCCATAACTATTCCTAAAAGCTCGATATACTGCTCGGTTCGATTTTTCTTTTGTGGGGAGACCTAGGTCGTTGCAACATGCGAAGATGTCAAGGACGGTACGCATTACACGCAGATGACTTGACAATTATGGTACGACCTACGGACTTGATATGCGGCAACATAGCATGCTGCGTGCGACACACTGCGCATGACACATCTGTGACCTGATGGGGCCCCATCAGTCGCAACACGCCTGTGCACGGTACCAACACGCAGTACGTCTGCATCACCCGCAGTCAGTAACTAAATTTTGTTACACATCAATTGTTACGTCTCCTTGTGTTGTTTGCGTGGCCAAAGACCGGCAACCCTCGATGTATGGCGACCCGAGTCTAAATCTTCTGGAGACCAAGTACAATCAATTTCCGAAGAGTACTTATTCTTCACCTTGAATCGGTTGGGTTCACGTATGCTTCGTCATCTTTTCCGAGGTATCCTTCTCCTTCGCGAAAGGCTGATGCTCTCGATGTTGAGTTGATTCTGGATTCATCTTGTTTGTCTAGTGGTCTTACTTCTGGCTCCTTCAAAAAGATCAAGTTGCACGCCCTCCGGTGATGGCTTCTTCGTTTAATTCCCGACGATAAAATCTTCAAAAACTTCGGCTACCCTTCTTTTGCAGAATTTACATAGTCCTTGGCATAGCTCCCGTCTTGGTTCTAGTTGTTACGTTTTGATTCTTGGAGACAACAGAATTTAAAATTTACATCCTTTGCAAGGAAATAAAGACAAGCGAAAAATCCAAAATGCTCAATCTTATTCGTAAACAAAGTCTCCAAAACAGAGTAAATATTGAAACATAAAATAAAAACCAGTTGCAAAAGTTCAGAAAAAACAAAAATCAATGAAATAGAAAGACACTATTCCTCTCTCAAGGTACTCAATCCGCTGCTCCCTCCTGGTTCAGTTCAGCTTCGTTTTGGGATAGCATGTACACGCGTGCTGCCCCCTTCTATGCCTCGGTTGATCCTGCTGATGCTAATGTTGTGGCTGGCTCTAGTTCTATCTCTTTGGTTCTGGGCACATGTACGCATAATGTCCCATCTGGTGGCAGTTATGGCAAGTTCGTTGAACGACACAACAATCTCCTACTACATGGTAACCCCCGCATGCACCACGCCTCTGTCCTCGATCATCCTGACCAGGTGGGCGATCGTCTTGTCTGCTAGATTCTCCACGTTTCTCCTTTCGCTGGTCACAGTGGTGATCGGCCTTTCGCTTGCCTGAGCTAGAAGTGGGCTGAACAACAGTGATGGCCTGAGCAATGGTAATGTGTTGGACGACTAGAATGGTTGTATTAAAAGCCTGACAACTCTCCAACTGCTGTGCTCGAATCACCCTCTCGGCATAGGGCAGGTCTTCATGGATCGTCAGCAAAAGCCAGATGTCCGGGCGAAGCCCATCCGGGAACCTGGTGGCCTTCTTCCTCTCTTCGTGTCCACCAAGTGAAGTGCAAAGACACTCGTACGAGCAAAGTCATGCTCGTACTCCTCTACAGTTCGGGTCCCTTGGCTTAGGTCCCAAAACTCTCTCTCCATCCTAGCACGGTAGCTCTGTGGGAAGTACTTCTCTAGAATAATCTCCTTCATATGGTCCCATGTCAAATTCGCACGCTCAATCTGCCGCAATCTCCAGTTGTCGGACCACCAAGGGGTAGCATCTCTGTCCAGTTGGAATTGGGCACGGGCAATACGCTGGGCGTCGGTACAGAAAAGCACGTCGTAGATCTGTTCAAGCTTAAGGATCCACTCAGCTACGGCAGTAGGTCCGTCAACTCCGATAAAAGCCGACGGATGCAATTTATGAAACTGAATGACCACTTGAGTGTGGTCCCAACCCGGCGAGGGTGGAGCTTGCTAAGCGTTTGGTTTAACCACTCGGCAAAGTGGCATCTCTATAAACGAGGTTAAATAGAATAACTCACTAACTTAAGTTCAAAATAATCCAAAGAGGGTAAATTCCTAAGCCCCAATATTACCTTTAAGCAAGTAATAACAGAACTTACACATTTTCATACCTTTGAGCTGGCCCGGCATGACGAAGACGAGGGGTCATTAACATAAACACTTAGACAAATTATCAAAAGCAGTCTACAAAAATGTAAACCTGTCTGATACCATACTGTGACGCCCCATAATTTTTAGAAGAAGAATTCTGAGTTTCAAAAATCGACGTTAATTTTTTCTCTTCGAAAATCATTTTTTGCTTTGAAAACAAGTTATCTGGCGGTACAAAACACAATCAATCATATTAGCATCATTGTAAGCCTTTGGGATCCCATTGCTCAACATCAATATCCATAACTCCTCTCACGAGATATAATTCACATCAATATATAACTCACATAATCATCAAACATCCAATAGCTTCAAACCAATATCAAATCCAATCATCATCTAAAACATCAGTTCAAAAACCAATCATGTTTTGAAAACAAGTTTAAGCGGAAGAAAAATTCATAGTTCATAATAATCAAATAAAATGACCCCACTTGTTTCGTCCTTAGCCTAGCCACCAGCTCAACCTGAAAAAGAGATGAATAATGGGTATGAGCAAACAACAACTCACTGTGGGAATTACCGTGCAATCTATTCAATATAATAACAGATAGTAGAATCACTGCATGGACATGAATAAATAACAAATATCACATCTCATATAATGCTCAAGTGTGCACTTATATAATCGCTGAAGGTCGAATCCGCATCCAACAACGGGAGCACATATTAATGGTCAAAACCGCATCGAAAGACATGGCCTCTCATTACGCTATAAAGGAGACTGCCTCTCATTAGGCACCGTTGACAGTCGAACTTGAATCCGCCGACGTGGATACCGTATCGGAGGTCGAAATCGCATCCAACGATAGGGCCATAGTTCACATGCATACAATGATTATAAAATATAGCGATTATAAGGAATAACTGCACAGTAAAGTATATCAACACCCACCTTGTCCGGATGATCCTGAAAAAAATTGTAGATTCTGCACAAGTCGCTCGAGGTCAACTCCTCGAAATCACTCTACAAATCTACAAGCACGGAGACATTGGAATAGGATTGTGGCACAAAGCTCTCGGACGCTAACTTCACTCGCTTCGGTTGTACGCACAAGAACACCGCTGCTACTCGACCGCGGCTATTCGTTCTTCGTCGGGCTGTTCACACTCACAGGCTGCACGAGAGAGGTCTACAGAAATTTGTACGAAATGGAGAAGAGGATCTCCCAGCATCGCCCTTACTTCTCAGACATGAACAGAGTTGCTACTGCTTGTTTATTTCAGTCGAGAAAGGCTCGACCTCGTTGCTCAGGCGCAAAAAGGGGCTGTTGCTACTTGAATGTAATCGAAACGCGCTCAGGTTCTTCCCGAAAAGGACAAAAACAGACGCTGCTCGCTTGAACAGGTCACTGACAAAAGGGCGGCAAGACGGTGGCTGAGGGAGACATCTGCGGCGGTTGCGTGGTGTCATCCTTGGCGAGGCCGCTCTCGACGGTCGGAGTACGCTGCTGCTTCAGTGCACGCTCACGGGGCTGAATGGAAACGGACAGGGCTTCGCTGGTTCAACGAAACAATCGGCGAACGACAAATGAACGGCTGTTTGGGGTTGCCGCAGTACCCAACGAGAAGAGAGGCTTGCGACAGGCGGCTGGCTTGGCCTGATGTCCTCATTGATGGAAAGAAAACGGCGTCTCCGACGGTCCTTGGCCGTCCTCTATGCAGATCGAACTCGAAAAAGGCCACTTGTTGATGGTCCTGGCTGTTGACTGCAAATCGCGGCGCGATTGCGATGGAACGGACTGCACGATGGGGTTCCTCTGCTACTCGCGATGGCCGCTGCAAGACATCGACGGTGGCTAAAATCCAAAGAAGAGGAGGGAGAGAGGCGAGTTTTTTGAAACGTTGATATTGAGGGTATTTCGTGAGGGAGAGAAATTCCCTTCTTCTGCCCAGGCAAAACAAAAAAAAGAGAGAGAGAGAGAGAGAGAGAGAAAGTGCCTAGAACTTTTCCAACTGGGAGACGAGTTTCAGATCCGATCTCGTGAGGAAGAAGATAAGAGCCGCTGAGGCTTGCATCGATTTTAAAAGGAGGAAAAATTAGGTCTATTTGGAAGTGTCACTTGGACTAATCAAATGGTCTTGTTGGAACTGCATTCAGGGATGTCAAGCTGCAAAAGCTTCTGATTTGAGAGATGTTTATAAGTACTAGAGACAGTAAATTGGCCCTTCCCGTTCAAGACCCCAATACATTCAATCAACTTTATCAGGTTTAAGTGTGGTGATGCTGAGAATGGCTTGGCTATCTGACTCATTAAAAACCTGCTTGATGAGCCATTCATTCCACCCCCTACCATTTGCCATAATCAGTTCTTCAACCCAGAGCAAGTAATCTCTGGCTATACTGACAAGTTGAGGGGCAGGTTTGGAGAGAGTAGGCACCCAATTTAAATCATTAATTCATGCTTCTACACCACTACTGATTTCAATTTTTAGCCACTGATAGAAGACATGCATCATATCCATCCAAGTATTCCACATCCAGGATCCACTTTGAGTTTTCACAGCATGAATGAGTGAGTGGTTAGGAAAATACCTGTCTTTGAGGATTCTACTAACTAAGAGATCAGGGTTGGTAGTTATCCTCTAGACTTGCTTGCTTATGAGTGCTTGGTTGAACAACATGAGGTCAAGAAAGCCAAGCCCACCTTGTTGTTTAGGCAGAGAGAGGAGATTTCATCTCTTCTAGTGTATGCTCTTAGTCTGTTGCTGTCCAGAACTCCACCAGAATTCTGCACATAGCCTGGAAATTTCTGAATTTTAAGTTAAGGGATTTTTTAAGCATGACATTGAAAAGTTAGGTAGTTCCAGGACAACATCTTTAAGAAGCACCTCCTTGCCAGCTGGGCTCAGAAGCTTGGATTTCCAGCAGTTCAAATTACCTTTAACAGAGTTTAGGAGATAATCAAAAACCTCTTTTTTGGACTTCCCTCTGCCAAGGGGCAGTCCTAAATACCTTGTTGATCTGTGATAGGCAATTCCATTCAAAGTTGCAAATATGAATTTGAAGCTGCTGAGGAGTGTTTCTATTAAAAAAGACAACCGACTTTTGTAGGTTAACTTGCTGACCTAAAAATAATCTGTATTGCTCAAGGAGATTCAAGAGAAGTGTGGTTTTGTCTACTCCTTCCTTGCAAAAGAACAGTGAGTCGTCTGCAAAGAGTAAATGTGATAAAAGAGGACCATTTCTAGAAAGTTTCAGTCCTTAGAGATGACCTTTGGCTATGGAATCTAAAATGAGAGCTGTAAGTAGTTATGCCACAATAATAAATAGGTAAGAGGAAAGTGGATCCCCTTTCCTAATTCCACGAGAAGGAGTGACAAAACCACTTACACAGAGTAGTAATCAAGACTACACTAACACACCCACAACACAAACAAACTATACACTCCCAAGAGGGAGAATCAACTTCAACAAAAAGAATAAAACAAAACAACTAACAAGGCAACAAAAGAGAAAACACACAAACATCATACAAACACCAACTACTAGAATAAAGCCCTCCTCCGACCGTAGACAAACAGCAACACAAACGACTGCTCGACCCTAGAGATGACCCGCCGATAGGGATGGAACTCCAGCAGACGACTAGCTGGACCCTCCGCAGAATTCGAATTCTCAACTCGACCGGGCAAACCCCAGAACAGTAATTGCAGAATCTCTCCCAACCCTACCGACCCAAGCCAAACTCCGCCTAGGACCCGAATCACACCGCCTTAACTTCCAAAAAATAAAATCAGCACCGGGGGAAGTGGAGAAGAGTAGGGGAAGAGGACCACACCCAACTCTAGCCAACTCATCGAGAAGGTCGGAGCAAGCCGAACTCCCACGACCTGAAGCCTCCAAACCATCCACAAATACATAGACAACCGGCGATGCGACAAAGCTCTACCATGGGGATGGGTCGCAACTCCTATCGGGGAGAGCCGCTCGATTCAATCGGCACCGTAGTGTCGCTGAAGGCGCAGCCGACAAAAATTAGGGAATGGCGAAAGGGGACATAACTTTTTTTGACCTAGAGAGAGAACTTTTTTAATAATGATAATTAAATTTATATATAGTAACGAAATGGCCATTTAGAAGTTAAATATAAGAGCATATTCAATGCTATTGCTTTGAAGACAATAATTTTTAACACATGTCAACTAGTGATTGTAATGTTAATGCACATAGGAATAATGTTACATGACTCGAAATTTGAATCAAACTAGTATCTCCAAAGCATCAAAATAAGAAGTAACTTGTGTAGGTCGGCCAATTAAAATAATTCATTGATACAAAAATAATAAAAAATTGAACATATTAAAAAATGAATTGATGAGTCATCATGTTTAACATGGTGTTAGATATTAGAAAGTGGACTCAACACTGTCAACATTAAACGTCATCCACCTTATCATGAAAGAGTTCATGAAAAGATACAGTGGAGAATAAATTAGTAACAAACTTTCAAAAGTTGATGATATGAAAAAAAAATTATGTCAAAAGCCACATTGAAGATGCTCTAAGCATATATATCCGGAGATCCTAGCTCAAAAACAAATTGATCACATCATCATCATCATCATCATCATCATCTTCATAGTTAAACTGATGCACAGGGAGTTCCTCTTTGAATTCAAAATCAAATGTAAAAATAAATAAATCTAAAATAAGTAACCGCCATAGTACAAAATGAAGAGCTTCAAAGTGATAAAACACCACACACAAACAAACAGCTTGTAGTTCCCACCTCCTCTTCTTCATCATCATCAAAGGTTTCATAATGAAATTAATAACTATAAAATTGGCTTCGTGCTCATCATCAATTGTATTAACACGATGGGTGAGAAGAATAAAGGAAATTTGGCGTAAAAGGTTCAGAGTTATACGAAAAAAAAATAGTAATTAATTTATCTGCTCTGCAGGAAACTTCGTATCTTGCAGAGCATTCATAGATTTTAACCCTTGATTTTACACACCCAACACATGTGTGTATATGATTGTGAAAATCAAGGCTAAAAGCCATGACTAGTGTCTCTATGGCTAGGGTTGAATGTTCCCTACTCCGTGAGTCCCCATAGAAGTTTGGACCAAAAGGTTGAGTGTTAAAATTAATCAGATTACTTAGGGTTCTTGTTCCAGATCTTTTAGATTTCAGTGGTTGTTTCCTTTTCTGGTCCCTCATTGTTGTGTTTCATCACTTTTTTGCTTCTTTCTTTGTTGGGTGGTTTAGGCCATTTTCTGTTTTTAGGATGAAAGTGGTTTTAGGGTTCTGCGGGGGTCCCTCAGGTTAGGGATTTTCCTTTACTGTTTTGTGCTATTTATTTTTCTTATTTCTATTAGCTTGGTGGTTTTTCTTGTTCGTTTGTTGCTGGTTTTTGCTTTCCTTCTGTGTTTATCTTCATCATGTCTTTGGGAGTTTTCTTTTTCTCTTAGGGCCTGTTGGGAGGGAAGGGAGGGGGACAGAGGGTGTGGTGATGTGTTAGGATGGCGAATGAGCTCTCAGATCAACTCCAGAGATTTGTCCTCTCGGAGAGAGAGGAGTAGGAAGTGGAATTGTCAGAAATAGATATCGCATCAGGTCTTAGGGAGTGCTAGTTGAGCCTAATAGAGAAAATCTATAGAGAGAAGGAAATAAATTTTACAGGTCTTAAATCCACTCTTGGAGGAATTTGGTCAACAAGCAAACCCTTCTCAGTCAGAAGTCTAGGCTAGAATAGATTTCATTTCTTATTCAAGTTAGAGGAAGACAAGGAGAAGACCCACAGAGGCAAAAATTGGTCTTTTGATGGCCATTATTTGTTGCTGAAAAACTGGGAGAAAGAAAGCACTGACATTAAAACAGATGAGGAGAAATAAAAATATGGGTCCAAATTCAGAACTTGCCATTACATTGAATACCTGATAAGGATGGATTGAAAATTCGCAAGAAGTTGGGTAAGGTCCTGGATGTTCAAATCCTGAGCACAAGAAATACCAATGGTTAGATGATTAAAAGTGCTAGTGGAATTGAAACTTTAAGAGCCAATTTTGATAGGAACATACATCAAGGTGGGGCAAAGTGTTGGTCTCAGGTACGAGAACCTCGAAATCTTTTGTTTTTACTATGGTAAAATAGGGCATAATTATTGAAATTTACCTATTAAACAGGAGGACATTTTTAGAAATTTCTCAACCTTGGAAGTTTGGTGAGTGACTTAGAGTTTCAAATAGTCAGTCCTTTAATTCTAGAGGATCATCTGCTCAGAACATATGAAGTCAATTTGTGGAAAGGGATTTTAATAATTCTCTTGATCATAAGATAGGGTGTGAGGGTTCTAAAGATGCAGACGGTTCAAGAAAAATCCCATGTTTAGAAACTGAACTAAGAAAGAAAAAGATCAATAAAACAGAAGATAATGACCTAACTGAAATTCAACCTTGTTTAATTTCTAAGAAAAATATAGAGGATGTTATTCCTGTCACATAAATGACTGAGAAGCCTTCTATTGTGGTTAGTTCTTACTCTCTTGTTGAGGATTCTGTTCAAGTGATTGATATAGAAATGCAACCATCCTCTATTGGAGGAAAATTTGCTCAAAAAAAGAAAAAAATTTTCTGCAGGATAGCTAGAATTAAGGGAGGGGATAACTCTAAACAATGAATGTTAATTGAGGCTGAGGGGTTAATTAATGATTTTCAATAGAAATGCAGGTAAAAATAAGAGACCCTTAGACATTTGCCCTAGAACTTGATCCTAATAAAACTGAAACCAAAGAATAGAAAACTTTAACCATTTCCCTAAATATAGAGATGGTGAAAACTAGTCCAAACTGGTCCCACAATATCCAATGAGAGTTTGCGTGTGGAATTGTAGAGGTTTGGGGAGACCCTCTACAATTTCCCAGTTCAAAGAAGCTAAAAGAGGCCACCTCCTAGTTTTTACCTTTTTGTCTGAAAAAAAAAAGATAAAAAATAAAAAAATATTGCAACTTTGTGTAAAAATATCAGATTAGATAATAGGTGGTTTTACTCTAGTCCTGTGGGTCATAAAGGTGGAATGTCGTTGTGCTGGTCTTCATTCGTTACTATTCTAGACCTTATTTGCCTTGATTTCTATATTCAGGTGAAGTTTAGGTTTAGGGACAGTGACACTACCCAATGGGCAAAATTTGTCTATCCCAGTACTTACCCTAGGGTGAGGCAATATTAGTGGGACACCTTAGTTAGATGTATCTTAAGTT
>BKCP01011403.1:922745-956144 GCA_008636005.1 Striga asiatica | reverse complement strand
ATCTTTGGTTTCTAGGAAGTGACTCTAGTGATATTCTGTCAAACCAAGAAATAAAAAGGAGGCAAAAATAGAGAGGAGACTAGCTTCTCTAGTTTTTGGAGTCTGGATTGTACTTCGAACTTGGTGGATTCTAGAACTTTAGGCATCCCTTTACTCGGTGCAATAATAGGAAAGGAAGAGATTGTGTTGAGGAGAGACTAGATTTTTCTTCTCTCCTAAGTGGAGCCTGACTCATCAAAATGCTCTTGTTATGCATGTTTCTTTTTTGTTCCTCTAACCACTGTACAATTATTTTGGAGGTTGATTGTACTTTGATTGCTCCCCATGCTAGGTTCTACTTTGTTACTAGATGGATTGAGAAAGAGGGGTTTAGTGAGGTAGTGGATAATTTGTGGAACCTTAAGGTTGATGGTCCTACTTTGTCTAGTATACGAGGCAGGATTAAGAATGTAAGAAAAGGCCTGTTGGACTGGAATAGAAGAACTAAGTCTAATTACTAAGCAAATTGTTGATCTTGATAATAGACTGAATTTTCTAAATCAAGAGGGAGGTGATACAAATTGGAATGACTGGAATAGGTGTAGAGAAAAACTTCACAAAGCTTACAAAGATGAAGAGGGGGTACTGGACACAAAAATCTAAGTTCAATGGCTTAAAGAAGGGGATAAAAACACAAAATTCTTCCACGCTAGTATGAATCATTGAATAAAAACCAACTCTCTAGATAATATCCTAAGGCCTGATGATAGAAGGTGTAGGAATGCAAATGAAATCACGATTGGACTTTCTAGATATTTTGAGGAGCTGTTTCAAACCTCTAATCCTATATTTAAGGGTTGTGATCTTTCTAGAATTCCAATTTCAATCACTAATGATATAAACAGGAGTCTAATTAAGCATGTTAGTGATGTTGAAATAGAAAAGGCCTTAATGAAAATGGATCCTCTTAAATCCTCTGGATAGGATGGAATGAATACTGTTTTTTCGCAATATGCTTGGCCCATTGTTAAAAATAGAATGCCAAGAAATTTGAACCATATAGTTTTGTCCCTCATTCCTAGGAAAAAACACCCATCCAAAGTTGCTGACTTCAGACCAATCAGCATGTGCAATGTCATTTATAAAAACATAACTAAAATCATTGCTAATAGACTTCAAAGTGTTCTGAATAATTGCGTTTCTCCTGCCTAGTCAACCTTTGTCCCTGGTAGACAGATTCTTGACAATGTTATAATTGCTAATAAATGCATGCATTATTTAAATTAACAAAAGAAAGGGCAAGGATAGTTATATGGCCATTTAACTAGATATTGCCATGAATGACAGGGTGGAATGAGATTTTCTTTCTCAAATCTACAAAAAGATAAGATTTTGTGCTCAATTTATTTCTTGGATCTTGGTATGTGTTTGCACTTCTACTTTTTTCTTCCAATATGAACGAAAAAAGTGCTTGGTTTTGTTTAGCGTACAAGAGGCACTAGACAAGAAGACCCACTGTCTCCTTATTTGTTCATAATCATCTCTCAAGATTTTTCTAATTTATTAATCAAGCTTGCAGAAACTCCTCACTTCAGGGTACTAAAATTGGTAAGAATGCTCCTATGATCTCATATCCCTTCTTTGCTAATGACACTTTATTCTTTTGAAAGGCTAATGCTAATCATGCACATCTTATCATGTCTTTGTTGTTTAAGTATAGCCTTACTTCTGGTTGGTTTGTTAACATGGATAAATCTTCAATTCTTTTATCCAAAAACACCTTCTCTGATAAAGCCATTGAGATCTGTAATGTCTTAAATGGGATAACTAAAGTGGACTCCTACAAATACCTGGAACTCCCTATAGGGATAGGCAGGTCAAAATATCAAATTTTTCACTTTGTTTGTGAGAGAGTGACTCAGAGGCTTAGTAGATGTAAAAATAATTTTCTTAGTGAAGCTGGCAAAGAAGTCATGATTAAGACTGTTCTTGATGCCCTTCCAAATTATGTTATGTCATGTTTTAGACTTCCTGTTGTTGTTGTTGTTTGTAAGGATATTTGCGTGAGTGTTTTTGATTTCTAGTGGGGTAAAACTGAGTCAGGAGGAAAGAGAACTCACTGGGCAGGGTGGGATAAAGTGGCTCAGACCAAGAGTTGTGGAGGGTTGGGTTTTATGAATCTTAGAGTGTTTAATGAAGTCATGTTGGTTAAACAGCTGTGGAGTTTGTTAACTCAACCTAATCTGTTAGTGTCTAGGGTAATGAAGGGTAGATATTACTGGAATGAGAAACTATTAGATGTTAAACCAAAATGCTCAGACTCTTGGCTTTGGAAGAGCTGGCTGGAGTCTTGAAAATCCCTTAGATTAGAGGCTAGATACCAAGTGGGCAATGGGGATGGGATATAAGTTTGGGACTCTCTTTGGGTTTCTTCTATCCTGAATTTTACTCTTCCACACATTTTTCAAGAGAAAGCTAGATTTGAAAGAGTGAGTGAGTTCATTAAAAAAAAAATATGAAAAAGAAAAAAAAAAAGTGAGAATGGGTGGACAAGGAACTTGATTATCAAACTTTATCACCTTTTCTTGTAGAGGCAATCTTGAAAATTTCTCTGAGTCATTCTGGTCTCAGAGATAAATTGATTTGGCATTGGAGTAGAAAAGGAGAATTTTTAGTAAAAGTTGTGTATGATCACTTGATGAAGCTGAACTCTACGGTACAAGGTAAAGGAGGAAAAAGTAATCTTGGAAGGGGAAAGGCTGCTACGTAGAACGAAACTTAGAGGTTGAAGATAAAAAACAAATCAAGAATTTCATTTGGAAAGCTTGGTTTGGATTCCTGAGTACCAAAACACAATTAGAAATGAAGGGGATGAATGGGGAGCTGAGATGTGAAATCTGTGGTGAGGAGAGTGAAGACTTAGATAATCTCTTTTTCAAGTGTCAAAGATCATCACTTTGCTGGAAATTGATAGGGATTACTTGGAATGTCATGGAAAGTCCGGAATTACATCCGAAATTCACATTTAGAGATTGATGGCACTCCATCTGCACAGACAAGATGAAGCCTTTCGTTTCTGAGAGAACTTGTTTTTCAACCTACCTTTTACGGTGGCTTTGGAAGACAAGAAACCTCTGGGTGTTCCAAAAGGACTAGGCCAAGCCTGAAGTGATAGTGAAAGGAGCTAAAGAAGAATGGTTGGAATTTTTTGAGGTGTCTGAGTTAGGTGTGGAGTCAAAGAAGATCCAACAGCTTCATTCACTCATCCTTAGAGGAAGAAACCGCTAGAGTAGGGCGGGTTGTTACTGTCATTGCTCATCTTTCTAAGGAGGGTTGCTTGGACTGGGAGGCTCCTTATGGCTTGAGGGAGAAATCAAGTTCACTTGGGCAACTACAAAGAAGTTTAGAGGGAATCATGAAGACGCTCTTCCCACAGTAGTCAGATGGCCATAGCGTGAGGTAAAGAAAAAAAAAAATAGATTCTATTTGCTGCTCCTTGAATAATGATGTTTTAGTGAAGAAGTTAAACAATAAATTTTCTTTCCTTTGGAACCGTATTGTAGTTGCTAATGATGTGTATTCCCTAGTTGACTCCCTTAGTTCTTGTGTGTTTGTCTTCATGCATGTTGATTGTTTTTCTATAGTGTGTTTAGGCGAAGAGGCTTGTAAGGGGCAATAGTGAGTTATTAGCTCTGTTAGATCTCACCTAGGCTTGGTGTTCTAGGTAGGATTCTGAACTTGTGATCAATTGGTCACTCAATTTATGCTTATGTTTGAGTTTATGCAAGTTTGTTGTTTGCCTTAAAAAAAAGTATAAGGGCCGAAATATATAAAGCCTAGTCCTTTCAGTTTTTCTAAATGAGTCGGCCACATGGACTTTGGTGCATTTAACATCTTTTGGAAGAGCAAATCTACATAGATTAATTAGGATCGGTTAGTTGAAAAGTAGACGACTAGACTTCTCCTCTTATGTAAAATAGTTGCAACAATATAATAACACAATGGTATAAAAATTCTAATGAATAAAATATGTTGTATATATTTATCAAAACCACAAAGTACCTCGAATAATGTGCAAAAGAAAATCAGTTCAAGTAAAATTAACGTCGACAATGGTTAATTTAGCTAGCGAATTGGTGGCAGTAACTCGGTGTAAAAGTAAATATGGGCACAGCCTGGCCCACTAGTTCGACCCGAATCGGTCTAAAACTGGCCCTAGTCAACGGGCCCAAAACCGAGGTCGTAGTTTGACCAGGCCGATTCTGGGCCACATATATAAAAACTTTTGGCCTGGACGGCTGGGTTCGAGCCAGCCCAAAACGGCCTTAGAGACGGCCCACCATATTTTCTATTTTCTTTTTCTTTTTTAATATGTGGATCGGATCGGGTCGGGTCGGGCTGCATCGGGTTGGCCCATGACCCGGTACTGGACTGTTGGAAGCCGGCTAATCTGGGCCGTTGAATGATTTTGACCATTGGAGATCTAATGATAATTTTTTTATTCTTTTTTTATTCGGTTCCCTAGTCCAGTTCTGGGTTCGACCCGGCCTGTTGGGCTCTACAATGGTCAGCCAACGGTCAAATTTTCAAATTTGACCATTGGATCATCTTGACCATTGAGATTCAACGGTCAAGATCTAATCAACTCAGACCCGCCAGGTCATGTAAATTAACAAAAAAAAAATTAAGAAAAAAAATTCCCAAAGAATTTCTATAACCCTCCCCTCTTCACACCTTTTATAACATCTTTCTCTAATCTCTGCTCATTTCTAAGTTCTTAAAGTGCTAATTTTTAGTTTTTGTGCTCAGTTTTCTATAAATATGGCCGATTCAATATAAATTCGGTTCCAAACTATCGGTTCTATATATTCACTTTCATTTGGGTTCCGATTCTATAACTTCTTTACATAATACTCTCTCTATCATAATTCTATAATTTTTCACCTCTCTTTTTTATTTTATAAAAGCTATTCTAGTTACAAATTTTTGAGTTCTCGTGGTGGTGGTCGTGCCGGTGATCGGCTACCACAAAAACATAAAAATGTAGGAGAATCTTCTTCGAGTAGACCTCTATTGTCGACGTTGACACAAACGGTATACCGGGACATTCAGGATCTTCCTGATGACGTTGAGCCCGAGACGGTCCGACGCATCTTTCACTATATTGAGGAAATCCATGAGAGCATACAATTGGAGGATGAAAACTAGGAGAACCAGGAGCACCCGTTTGAAGATGAGTTTGATCCTACTCAAGGTGGAGGCACCCAACAACCTCAATGGACTCAGACGGCCAGCGCCGGTAGCAGCGGTCTGACAAGATCCGAAATATTCAGATGCCACTTCACGAAGGTGCCCATTGAGTAAAACGGTGACAAATATTTTATATGTATTTGCAACTATTGTTCGACCAACTCCGAGAAGAAGTACGCTTTCGAAACAGACGATGGGTAGGAATGTTTGTTCCATTTTTGTTACGTTTTTACTTATTGTTTTGTCGCTACTATTTCTCTGTTTTAGGTCTTTTTGTTGGTTTTTAGTTCGTTTTGTAGTTTATTGCGTGTTTTTTTTTATTTTGGTTCTCTTTGTGTTTTTCGTGTGTTTTCTCCGATTTTTCTTCGTTTTTGGTGCGCAGGTCGGAAGCCCCGCGAGGAATCGATTTAGCCCGAACATTGACCGGACAATCATGGTTGCGTAAAAGGGTTCGTTGGCTATATACAGGAAGAAACAGAGCTCAATTTCGAGTTTGGACGAGTCCAAACGGGCCCAAAACGCGAAGTTGCGCGAAGTCGCACGAAGCAGGTCTTTGGTGTGCCTGGTCATAAGCTTTCAGAGAATTGGATTTCAAGAATAATTTGTCCATTCAAGCATCATTGAATAGAGGAGTTTGTTAGCGACGCGAAAGAAAAAACGGAACTCAATTCCGAGTTTGGACGAACCCAAACTAGCCCGAACGCAAAGTCACGCAGCCTAGCCCCACCTAGCGGCACTAGGAGTGGAAGCGGGCTTCTGAAGCTCCTTGTTGACCCTAGCAGCGCTAGGTACACCCTAGAGGTGCTAGGGCCCCCCCTTAGCGGCACTAGGACCTGCTGCAACCTCTAATCTTGTATAAAAACCCCCAAAACTCATTTTTTCTCACCTTCTTCACCGAGCTCGATTGGGGGAGGAACTTTAAGTCCGAAAATCGCCTCCCCCATTCATTTTCCTCCATTCTTCTTCTTCTCTTCTCCTTCTTTCCTTCATTTTTCGTCTTCTTTTCTTTCTTTCTCCTTCCTTTCTTCTTCTTCTCTTCTTCTCTTCTCCATCTTTCTTCTCCATTTTTCTTCATTTTTTTTCTCCATTTCAGGGATTAAGATTTGTAAGTGAATTCAACACTTTGATTTGGATTGATTGTAAGTTTTCTTCTTATTTAATTCTTGAAAATGATTACTTGGGGTGAAATGGTTGATTGTATTGAATGTTATTTATTTAGCTAATTCCTATTGATAGGGATAGGGGATGATTGTTCTTGTTTAATTCATGATTGTTGGGCGTTAATTTGTTCATTCTTGTGCGAGTTGAATTGATTAGGAATTGATGAGTAATTTCTTGATATATTGATAATTTGATATAACCTAAGAGTGACACTTAGATTAATTTATTGATATAATCAAAGAGTGACACTTCAATTTTGCGATGGGAAATGATTGAAGATTGATTTGTTAAGTTAGGGTTTGTTGATTCTACATAATTAGTCGATTTAATCTCTTCTAATTTATTTAGCGATTCTAGAACCGATAGGGGAGGAGTAGTAGAACTAGGCTCGTATGAGATAGACATGTTCGGAGATGAATTGTATATAGGTTTTGGATTGAAGTACACGCTTGTCGATGTCCCTTTCCATGTTACGAAGAGTTATTGGGATTGGATTATTGGCTGGTGTTGTATGCTCGAACTTTCTCGTCTATGTTCAATCCCTTGTTACGAAGAGTTATTGGGAGCGAACCGCTAGATGTTTAAGCGAGTGTATCAATCTTGAACCGAACGATTAAATGTCCCGCTTTATGTTTCGAACTTGAATTAATCATCCCCGATTCCCTAGCCTCTTTATTTTTGTGTCATGTATATTTCTAGGTAGATTTATGTTTTATGTTATTTCTTAGTCAATAATTAAAAACCAATGTTTTTATTAGAATGTATAGGATTTATTTTGCTTTTATGTGTTATCAACACCAACACTAGATTCTGAACTGCCTTATCGACCCGGGGAACGAATCTTTTGATTCGGTACTCGGTAAAAGAAAAATAACTTGTGCTACAACCAATTTGGCGCCGTTTCCGGGGAAGACAAGTAGGATATTTAGTTTTGGTGTTTGATTTTATTTTCTGTGTTTCTCTTTATTTTTAGTTTTTCATGTTCGTGTTCTTTGTCTGCCTCTTTGTTTTTCTTTTTGTTTTTCTTTTTGTATTCTTTTCTTTTCTTTCTATTCATGGCTTCGCATGGTTGTTCTGTTCTTGTGTGCAGGTATTTTGAACAGAAGAATCAATGAACCCGAGCAACATGTTCCCCTCTTCGCAACCCTTTCATTGGAACAATGGGCCGAGCTATGGCTCGTGGGAGTATGGCCAGGCATGTGAAGGGGTTGCGAAGAGGGGAAGGCTAAGTTACCTTTCGTAAGGGAAGGCACATTCCTGGCCATACTCGGATGACAATGCTAAGTTTGATCTGATTCTCGATTTTCTGGCCTCCCAAGCAGCCCGAACGAAAAATCTTGAGGCTGAAGTCGAGAACCTAGCAGAACCTATTCGAGTCTTAGAAGATCGACTTTACAGTTCTTCCCTTGATTCCCTCATGGTTAATGAACATCGGTGGAACGCTTTGACGGATGATGAAAAATTTGATCTCCTTCTTGCTCGTATGTCGGCCCAAACAACTCGACTAGAGAATATAGAGGTTGTATGCACTCGGTTGGTGGTGCAACTTGACGGTATAATAGAATGCACTCAAACTTTCGAGCCACAAGTCGATGAGCCCATTATCAATGTCAATCAGATTCACGTGGGCGAGACTGAAGAAGAGGAAGATGCGCTCCCAGAGATTGAGGGTGATATTCTGATGGAGGAAACTCCTGGGCCCGAATTCGAGAGTCCTTCACTTGAGCCATCCCTCTTCACCGTCGAGAAGGCTCCTTTTAGCTCGGCATGCTCCACGGACACTCTTGTATTCCGAGAGGTTGACTGTGGAGGCTTGATGAGAAGATCTCTAAGCCATTTCGTTACCATCCTTGGTGCTCATGCTCGTTCTACAAGAACATTGCCACCCAAGCTCACCAGGTCTGCGGTCATACCAGACTTCTCGTGCTACCGCTTCTGGAGAATACAAAGGCGTGGCATGATCGTCACTTGTTTTTGGATCCTGGTTGATTTGTACAGGTTTCGTCAAGCTAATGACGTTAAACAAGTGCTTCTTGGGAGGCAACCCAAGTGATTTACTGCTTTCTTAGTTATTTTATTTTTGCTTTTTGCTTTATCTTTGAATAATTTGAGTTGGAGTTTTTGTGGTTTTTCTAGAAGGACGTATCGAGGACTAGGTTGAGCGTAGGCGAGCGGCTTGAACGTGGATGCTTATTCCTCATTGACGCATCTTTGGTTTGCACACCCTTTTCTCCTTTTGTTCATTTGAGTGTCTTTTCTTTTGATTATTGTGTTCTTGTGTTAGATGCTAAATTGGTTCATGATGTGAAATTTGCTAAGTCTCGTTATTTGACTTCTTGGTTTTGTGTTGAAGCAATGAGGACATTGCCTTATTTTAAGTGTGGGGGAGTTTATTCGGATTTTGCATACTTATATGGTGGACCAGTCTAGTTTTTAGATTTTTGTGTTGTTGAGCATGTGGTATTGGTGAATTATATAATTTGTTGATGAATGTTTGATGAAATTGAAAAGTTGTGATGACGGACGTATTGGTCATTGCCTCGGTATTTGCTTGATTGCTTTGAGAGACATTTATCTACCTTGTGAGGTTTTGATCCTTACTCTTCTTTCTTGTGGGATATTGGTTATATACATGAATAATTAGAACATGCCTTGAGTTTGTTTGAAAGGAATCGATTCGAGTTTGAAATTGTGAATATGATTGAGGCGTTTTGTTTGTTAGCTCATTTTTGCCTTGTTCTTGATCTCAAAAAGAATTTCCACTAGTAGCCCGTTTGAGCTTTGAGCCTTTTTCTTGTCAGCCTAATATGAAATGTATTTTGTTGACTGATTTGGTGATGAGTGGTGAAAATGGTGTCGTTGTTAAATGAGGTGAATTGGAGTTGGATTTCTATTGCTTGACTGATAAAAATAAATAAAAAAATAAAAAATAAAAAATAAAAAAAGCATGAGAGCTCACAGGACGAATCAAATGGATTCTGCTCCTCTTACTAGTCGATTCACGTTGACCGGTAATGAGCATTAGGAAACTACTGTAGGACACTTGGATGACCTCCAAGGTTCACACCTTATATATATATCCTTACCTTTACCTAGAGCCCTCATTACAACCCGTGAAGTCCTCTTGATTCGCAAGTCTTGAGCTTTGATTATTTTCAAGTAATTTAAACGATTGACAAGCATATGTTGAAACTTGAATATCGATCAATTTTGAGCGTACCTATCATATATTCATGCAAGAAATTGAGTGAGACTTATATTACAATCTATGTGTTTGAGAGTTTGTCATTTCAAGGCCAAGTTGATATTTGAGGCATACGGTCGTACGATCGTTGGAATTCGACTCGATTGAGTTGGGCATTTTGAGGCTCTTCTATTTGAAACTGTATACATGCTCATGTCTTGTTTTCTTTTCCTTTTGTTCGGGACGAACAAAGATTTAAGTGTGGGGTTTGTTCCATTTTTGTTATGTTTTTACTTATTGTTTTGTCGCTACTTTTTCTCCATTTTAGGTCTTTTTGTTGGTTTTTTGTTCATTTTGTAGTTTATTGCGTGTTTTCTTTATTTTTGTTCTCTTTGTGTTTTTCGTGTGTTTTCTTCGATTTTTCTTCGTTTTTGGTGTGCAGGTCGGAAACCCCGCGAGGAATCGATTTAGCCCGAACATCGACTGAGCAATCATGGTTGCGTAAAAGGGTTCGTTGGCGATATATAAGAAGAAGCGGAGCTCAATTTCGATCTTGGACGAGTCCAAACGGACCCAAAACGCGAAGTTGCGCGAAGTTGCACGAAGCACGTCTTTGGTGTGCTGGTCATAAGCTTTGAGAGAATTGTATTTCAAGACTAATTTGACCATTCAAGCATCATTAAATAGAGGGGTTCGTTAGCGACGCGTCGGAAAAAACGAAACTCAATTCCGAGTTCGGACGAGCCCGAAACGCAAAGTCACGCAGCCCAGCCCCACCTAGCGGTGCTAGGGCTGCTAGCGGGCTTCTGAAGCTCCTTCTTGACCCTAGCGGCGCTAAGGCCCCCCCCCCCCCCCCCCCCCCCCCCCCTAGCGGCGCTAGGGGCCCCTTTAGTGGCGCTAGGACCTGCTGCAACCCCCAACCTTATATAAAAACCCCCAACACTCATTTTTTCTCACCTTCTTCAACGAGATCGATTGGGGGAGGAACCCTAAGTCCGAAAATCACCTCCCCCATTCATTTTCCTTCATTCTTCTTCCTCTCTTCTCCTTCTTTCCTCAATTTTTCTTCTTCTTTTCTTTCTTTCTCCTTCCCTTCTTCTTCTTCTTCTCTTCTCCTCTTCTCCTCTTCTCCATCTTTCTTCTCTATTTTTCTTTATTTTTTTTTCTCAATTTTAGGGATTAAGCTTTCTAAGTGAATTCAACTCTTGGATTTGGATTGATTGTAAGTTTTCGTCTTGTTTAATTCTTGGAAATGATTGCTTGGGGTGAAACGGTTGATTGTGTTGAATGTTATTTATTTAGCTAATTCCTATTGCTAGGGACAGGGGATGATTGTTCTTGTTTAATTCGTGATTGTTGGGAGTTAATTTGTTCATTCTTGTGCGAGTTGAATTGATTAGAAATTGATGAATTCTTGCTTGATTTATTGATAATTTGATATAACCTAAAAGTGACGCTTAGGTTAATTTATTGACATAATCGAAGAGTGACACTTCGATTTTGTGATTGGAAATGATTGAATATTGATTTGTTGAGTTAGGGTTTGTTGATTCTACATAATTAGTCGATTTAATCTCTTCTAATTTATTTAGCGATTCTAGAACCGATAGGGGAGGAGTCGTAGAACTAGGCTCGTATGAGGTAGACATGTTCGAAGACGTATTGTCTATAGGTTTTTGATTGAAGTACACGCTTGTCGACGTCCCTTTCCATGTTACGAAGAGTTATTGGGATTGGATTATTGGCCGGTGTTGTATGCTTGAACTTGCTCGTCTATGTTCAATCCCTTGTTACGAAGAGTTATTGGGAGCGAACTACTAGATGTTTAAGTGAGAGTATCAATCTTGAACCAAACGATTAAATGTCCCGCTTTATGTTTCAAACCTAAATTAATCATCCCCGATTCCCTAGCCTTTTTATTTCTGTGTCATTTATATTTCTAGGTAGATTTATGATTTATGTTATTTCTTAGTCAATAATTAAAAACCAATCTTTTGATTAGAATATTTAGGATTTATTTTGCTTTTATGTGTTATCAACACCAACACTAGATTCCGAAACGCCTTCCTCGAGAGATCGACCCGGGGAACGAATCTTTTGATTTGGTACTCGGTAAAAGAAAAATAATTTGTGCTACAACAAGGAACATTGACACATCACAAATGAACACATCATCTGGACGAAATGAGGATTTCCAGGACCCAAACGCAATTCCCGGGTGCGAGTAGCATTGTATCCACAGGTATGTCTTCTACGTTATTCCAATACTTCCATGAAAACCATAGAAAAAAAGCTAGATGAATTTGTTTATGGTTCATCTACTCCTTTCTATTTTATTGATGCTAATTTATATAAAATATTTTTTTCAAATTGCTTTAAACTAGGTTGTGTCTCGGGTTTCACGTACTACTCTCACTTGTGATATTCGAAAAATTGTGAGTGAGAATAAGACTAGTTTTGGTGCAAAATTTTGAAGCTTTAAACCAAAGAATCTCTATTTGTTATGACATTTGGTCTGACCATTGACGAGATAATTTTTACATTGGAATTACTTTTCATTGGGTATATGATAGCTTTGCATTGCAAAAATGTTTAATTGCTTATACGGGGTTTTCTAATACTCACACTGCTTTTAATATAATTCGTTTAATTTCACGTGTCTTGAATACTTATAGAATTGGTATAGAACTTTTCTCCATTTATTTTGATAATGCTTAATACTATATCTATACCCGAGCTTAAGGAAATTTATCGTCTCCTTTGTGGGGGAAAATTTTTCATATTCGGTGTATGTGTCATGTCTTTATATTTGTGTTCAAGCGGGTTATCATGCTTTGAAAGAGACAGTCACGCCTATTAGGAATATCTTTACCTATTTACATCTTCGTCTGCAAGAAATGAAAAGATGGGAACAATAATGTAGAGAATTAGGTTTTAATCTTAAAAAATTCTAACCGAATGTTACTACCAGTTGTAACTCAATTAATAAAATGTTAAATTGAATACTTATGCATATTCTCATCAATTAGAGGAATTTTTCGTAGTTCTCAATGTAAGGATGATTGTGATGTCAACATTATTGTCGGTGATTGGGTAAATTGCCAAACACTTACGAAATTTTTAGAAAATATTCAAGAAGCTACTAACGTAATTTTTGGCGTTTACTATCCTATTGTTCAACTTGTTGTAAGTCAATGTGTAGCCGTAATGTGGGGGTTTAAAGATATTTTCACTAGTGATCCTAACTTCCATGGGGAACTTGTAAATGATATGTTAAAATAATAGTTAAAATTTTTTTTTTTCATTCCTTATATATTTTTAGTTGCAGCTTTCTTAGATCCGTCATTACGTGATAAAGGGTTGCTCAACCAACTTCACACATATTATGATATTATGTATCAATTCACATTTCCCACTGATGTACCGGCTGTCAGTGTAAGATCTAATCCACGGTAGCTCGTTGAGCAATCAAAAATTTTATTGTATGAGTTGTTTAGGGAAATAGCAATCGGACTGGGGAAAAATCCAGCTTCGTTTTCTTCAACTGCTTTCTGGTCTTCGTCTTATGGACAATGGGGACCGACGATGCAACAAGACAAAAAAACTTGATGACTAGTGGGATGACTTTAATCCTTACAAAAATACTAAGATCCAAAGAGCAAAGGGGACTGGATACAGCGAGCTCGATTACTGCCTCACGACGAATTTAATACTTACAATTGCTCGTGAACCAATTCCGCTACAAAAATTTGACATCTTGGATTGGTAGTCAAAGATGACTTCGATTTATCCAATTCCATGCTTGATGGCCAATGATATTTTTGTTGTCCCGGCCTCAAGAGTGGCGGTTCAACAAGCATTCAGCGAGGGAGGATATACAATAGATGCACGACATTTAAGGTTCACACCAGAAAACCTGGATGCTCAAATGGTGCCGAGTGACTGGAAGAAGGCCGAGATGAGGGCACAAAAATGCTGACTGTCGAAGATGATGAAGATGATGAGGCATCCGATTTTACTCCTAGTTCTAGTGGAACTGCCGGAAATGAAGAGGACTACTACATCTACAACTGCGTTGACTAGACCGTCGGTTCAATCCTGCCATCTACTTTATCAATGTAAGCATAGTAAGAGAACTACGAAGACATTGATTCCCGAGGTAAAGGATATGTAGGCAACTTAGTTAACATATTACAATTTAAAACATCTTTTTGTTACAAAATATTCTTCACCTTAATTGATAGTTAACTTATAATATGTCNAAACTGGCCCTGGCTAAAAATCTAAAAGGGTTGAACCAGCCCGGAACCGACCCTGAACTGTTGGGTCGACGGAACCGGCTATTCGGTGAATTGGCTGGTGCCAACATCCGGGCCAATTCTAGTTCTGCCAACCCTTAGCCCAGACCCGGCGGTTCTGACCCGAAGCCGAATTTGGCTATGTATATGTATAAGGTCGCGTTCTTTGTTTGCAACTTCTTGTCCAGCCCTGCGGTATATATTTAGCGTTGCATTTGTCTTTATATATTATTTATAAATTTTTATAATATGTATTAGGAAATGTATTTATTAAATAAAATTATTTGGTGATTTTATTTATAATTGTATTTTAATTTATAGTAACGTATGAATAAATGTACCACAATAAAACAAATATTCATGTAACATGTATAGTTTTTTGTTCTAATGTGTACAAATAATCTTGAACATATTTAATTAAATAAAATAATATTTGCTTCTATATACATTGTTGTTAACAAAATAATCTTGACATGTTGCTAGAAAGATTTTACGATTTAGAATTTTCATTGAGAATGCATTATAACTTTCTAATAAATAAAATAATCTTGATGTTGTTGGATAGATATGATTAATCTTCAAATGAATATAATAATCTTGATATAAATAACATTGTATTTAATTGTACTTTTTCAAATATATATTCATAATTTAAATAACTAAGTATGTGTAAGATACTGTCTTTCATTATATTATATTTATGGTATTAAAATTAATTTAAGTATTTATGTAGAGTAAAATGTAGTGCGAACATTTGGAGATGAACTTTTACTATTGGTTAATTCTATTAGAATACAGATAAGAGTTGTGATGTAGCACATAAGCATAACTCGGTGAACCGACATATGCTCGGCACATTGGTGGCTCGGGTAAAGACATCGCTATCGCCAGTTCGGCGTTGGAGCAGCTCGGCTTTTAGAGTCCTATAAGTATCAACAACAAGGCATAGGAGCTGCTCGACCTTTATGAAGTATTGCAGTATTGCGGTATTAATAACTCGACACGGATGTAGCTCGAACAGTAGGTGGCTCGATAGATAAGAGCTCTGCTAGTCTTTAGCTCGGTATAAGGCATCAAAAGCCTGTTATAGTGAAGATTCGACATATGGAGGCACCTTCTAAACTAAGGGCCGATCTGGGGGGTAGTTATGAATGGTGACCCACGTGGGACACGTATAGGGTCAGGATAAAAAAGGAATAAATGATCCGACGGAGGAAGAACAAAGCGTACTGAGGAAGCTAATAACTCTTTATAAATAGGTAAGATTGGGAAGAGGTAAGGTTAATCACACTCTATACTCTAAGCTACTCCATATAGTTTTATACAACTTTTCATAATCCTTTAGTTGATCGTCGCAGGTTTAACACCGTAAACATCTCCTGGCGTATTTGCAGGTCTTCGGGGAGAAAAGCGGTTGAGGATTATTGAATGACCGGTTTGAGGTGCAAGAGCACGTGAAGTTGAAGATAATCTAAGTTCGAAATGTTTGAATGGTCTCAGTCTTTCAATTGCCACTTACCAGTATATTTGTTCTTATACACAGTTTGAAAACGAAAGTAGCCAATATATAAAATTTCATATATGAAAGATGTGCTTTGTAACATATACTGACAAAAGCGCCGCGCGTTATATTATTCACTAGTGAGTATCCCATGCTATGCACGGCGGGCTAGTTTCTTAATTTTTTTTTAAATTTTATTTTGACAATATATTAGCTTACTAATCGTTTATATTAATAAATAATATTTTAACATCTATATTTATTGTTTGATATAGAAAAAAAAATTAATTTTACTTATTTTTGTTCGTCATAATCATCAGCTATTATTCTTTTAAAAAAATTTATTATCGTATTATGTCATTATTATTATAATTATTAAAAAGTAGTATTCTTTATATATATACATATATATATATATTGGTAAAATATTTAGCATACATTAATACTAGGCGGGATTTTTTTAAAAATCACTCAATTATGAATTACAATTAAAAATATAAAACAAAAATTGTCCATTATTTTTTACCGTAATTAATCATATATGTTAGCAATAGCAATAAATTAATTATCATTTACACTAAATATTTAATATGCACATCCCATTAATTAATATTAAGCATATTAAATAAATAATGACATTACGCATTTAAAAATTTATTATGTAAAATAAGTTTATGTTGTAAAAATATTTACTTGGTTTCAAATTTTTTGTTACAGGTTGTCACATAATTCAAAAATATATATATTTAAATTAATATTATATTTACAAAATCAAATTCAGCAGGTTTAGTATAATATATCAAAAAACATATGCAAATTATCGATTTTTTAATATTTACATAATTTTACTCTTCAAAAATAAATACTAAGAATAGTAATTTTGAAAATTTTAAGCAGGAATTTCAATACTATTTCAAGTAAATCTCTCTCTCTCTCTATTATATAGTAATAGATTTACGAAAATCAAATCAATATATTTACACATAAAATTCATAAATATAAATATTTTATAGAGGATTGGAGTTTATGAATATTTAGTCTATAATCCATTATTATCGAAATAATTTTTGGTTTGATTTACAACATTAATTTGAATGAAAAAAATCCGTAAATTGTTTGAATATCTCAATTCAAAATCTCAATTGTTTAGCATAAAGATTTTCAAATTTGTTACCAATAAAAATGAGATTCCTATGGGATTAATATTTAAGAAATGAATAAATTTTGGTATAGGAATCTCCAAATTTGTTACATAAAAATCTCCAAATTTTCATCCTATGGGATTAATATTTAAGGAATGAATTATATTTTGGTAAAAGAATCTCTAAATTTGTTACCATAAGAATCTCCAATTTTTTTTTGATATCTCAATTAAATTTGATTCTAAAGATTTACATGTGTTTTTTTTAAAATTTCTCCTTATAGTAAGTCAACCTATTTATTTTTTTAGACAAACTTAGCTAAAGGTATTTTTCCAAAAATACTTTTATATTAATATAGATTTGAGATTTGGAGAAAGAAATAATGGTTGGAAATTTGGTGAAGGGTCTAACACTATTGACCCAGTTTTTAAAAAGGAGGAAAAAGAAAATGTATTGATTAGATTATTGGTGCAACGAACTTTTCATGAAGCGACTATGATGACCCGTTTCAAACCATAATTTTGCTTAAATATCCCTTTTAGACAATCCTTGTTTGGCAGACCATCTTTTTCACTTTATGCTCCCTTTTTCACGTGAAAAAAAAAAAAGTTGATATAATTGGATCAATGCAACGAATAAATATGCCTCTTCTTTTATATTATACTAATATGATCCCGTGTGATGTAGGTCGTGGACAATTTTAAAACTATTTGTTTATGATTCTTATATGAATAAAAAATAATTAATCAAAATAGAATAATAAAAATATTAGAACATTTTTTGTTTGTCTTATGTGCAAATTATTATTACAACAAACTAATATTCAAGTCCTTTTAATTAGGGACAATATATATTTGATTTGATATATTAATAAAAATGCTTGTTTATAACTTAGTCTTCTCGTTCGATTATTAAGAGTCGATTTAATTATTGTTTATTGTGTGGATTTATTTGATTTACTTGTTTTGTTGAGCTCGACTAAGCTTGCAAATTTCATTAAGATTAATTAGATATCCTTGTCTAATTAATAATTTGAGTTGAATAATTTTCGTAGATGTATTGGCTAGCGAAAAATCATTCTTGGATTCGAGTAGAATCGTTTCGTGAGCCTTTATTTAGCCGAACAGTCGTCTATTTTGGATTTAATATTTCGGCGCTTGCCTAAAGAGACCGGCCCATATTTGGCTTAGAAATCCGCCCCATTTGTGCATGCTTTTGGCTCCATTTTGCTTCTTCAAATTTCAAAGATGAGGAGCATAATTTGGTAAGCTCAATCAGCCCATAACCCATTTGGTACCTTGATGGGTTTTAACTTTGGTATGTAGATCATTTTGATTTCCCCTTTAATTTTCCACTCAAGTAAGCCTCATTATCCCTTTTGCCATACACGTTTCCCAGATATGAGTTTTAGCCATAGTTTTTAAACTCGGCCCGGTAATTGATCCGGGCAGGTCCTCAGGTTATCGGGTCACCGGGTCAAATATATATGCACCGGGTTTGACCGGGTCCTTTGTTGCCCGGTCCAAATAGCCCACTAGGATCAGTTCCGGGTTCGGGTCGACCCGACGGGCCGGTTCGGGTTAAAAAACTATGGTTTTAGCTATTTGAAACACAAAAAACACCTTCTCAAAAGCTCTTCAAAACCTCATTAAAAATCGCCGTCCTCTTTCAGCCTTCAGCCACCGCGAGGCGACCCGTAGTAGCTCACCATCGCGCGCCCCTCCATGATGCAGCAGCAGTCGAGTCCCAACCCCGTCATCGCTTGCAGCCAAATCTTGTTGGCGCGCCTTACCGGAGAGCAGACCCACGTAGCCGAAACCGAAGCCATCGCCGAGAAAACATGATAACCCTTGCCGATCCCATCGCGAGTGCCCATCTACCGGGAGATCTCCATCGCGACCAAACAACATCAAAGGGGAACCTGGAGCACCAGATCCGCGAACCACCAAACATGCGAGAGCCGAGACGAGCGACCAACGAGAGCCACCACCGTGTCGTGAGCGCAGCCCCATCGGGAGCCCTAGGATGCATCACGCCCTGACGACCAGCCATTGCATTCTGCGAAAACGACGACCACCGCGAGCAATTTCATGAGAATCCTCCGAAATCCATGCGAGTGTCGCCGAGAGGAGTCAAATTTCTCGTATGGGATCTGTCTGTGTGTCACCAAGACGCAACCACCGTGAGGCCTCCATTGCAAGCAGCAGCAGCGAGCCTGTCCCCGTGCACCGTGAGCGACCGAGTAGCTACGGCGGTGCTCATTTGCTCAGGACGGAAGGCGTGTGACCAGCACCTCTTCCCTCGATGCAACACGAGCAGTAGCCGCCATGCCGAGGCCGCGCACGAGAGATAGTCGAGACAAAAAATGAGCAGCAAGCCGTGATCGAGGCCTCTATCTAAAATTTGACGCCTCATTGCTTGTAGATTCGTGAAGTGCGGTATATCTTGAGTCTCCCTTTATCTTCGTGAATTTAGATCCTTCAATGTGAAAGTTTTGGGATCTCGAGAATTGGGTTTAATTTCTGTGATATGTATAGTGGACTTCAAACCTTTGATTGTAGCCTAGATTTATTATGTTGAGACCCTTGAATATTTGGTGTTGCTGTTATACCCTTGAGCCTTGGGAAAAAGATTGGAGAAAAACCCTTACATGAACCTTGTTGTTTGAAATTGTGAGTCTTGAACTGAAAGCCAAACCCCGGCCGTGTGTAGCCACACGGGTAGTGGCCAAGCACGCAGACCTGTGCTGAGAGACGCGAAGCCACGCGTAGGGCCGACCGTCGACTCGCGCGGGAGATGCATCCACCATCACTGAACGCGTGAGCTCCCCAGTCCAGTGAGTGCGGCCAAACCTCAACCCGCAGAGGGTCTCCTAGCAGGTGCGCGTGAGCGCAGCCTAATGCCCCGCTTCAGCAGCGCCAACGAGCGAGCTGCCTCTCAGGAGAAACCACAGCACTACCACGCAGACCGTGAGCCTAACACCAAGCCATTGAACCATGTTTGAGTTGTGTGACCGGTTCTTCAAGTCGAAGCTTAATTTAGTCTCGTGAACCTTTTCCGAGCCTTTTTAGAGAGTTTTGAGTTCAACTAAATTTGAATAAGGGCTTAATCAATGAAGTTGTTGACTAAGTCATGTTAGATCAATTCCAAGTTTAAGGGCAAGTTATTTACAAGAGTATTTGTAAGTTCGGAGGATTAGCAGTAAATCGACGAACATTCATCTGCTCTCAGGCTCAGACATCATAAAGATATTTAAGGGAAGGTTATTTTAAACTACTTGGATTAATTTTTATTACTTCGTATATTGGTTAATATTTATACATGTTTTAATATGGCATGTCTAATGAAAGGGAATCGGAAATGACATTCCATCTATGATTACCTTCCATGCGCGCTCACTTACCATATGTGCGAGATCGGATCACGCATCCTGGACCTTCCAAAAGAAGACCTGACTTAGCAGCGAAGTTTGTTGAAGAACTTACCATATGGGGTTGAAGATAAAAAGGCGAAGATGATGAGCATTGAGTTTCACTTTTCACTATTCTTTTAGTGAGATAATATTAGATTGAGAGTGTGTTCTACATTTGAGTGATTAATTTATTTTATATTGAGCGAGGTAATCAAAAGTGAGTAGGGATTTTTTGTGTGAAAATACAAAGTGGACGGCATTCTGTTTTAGTTTGAGGGATTCAAACAAGAAAAACAATAAGGGATTTGTGGTCAGATAAGTAATAGTGCACATCATTGTTCAAGTAGAGTGTAGAGGGAGTCTATACTGTAAACCCTTGAAGAATGTTTGTGTTGTTTGCTTTAGTGAAAGAGATCTGAGGGGAGAGTGGGACGCTCTTCTTAAGGTTCAAATTTTGTTATACGGCTTTGGCAATCTATTTGAATCTATGTTTAATTCTGTTTAGTTTGATTGCATGGAACTCTGGGTACTTGGGATACAAGTATCAAACTTCAATTGGTATCAGAGTGGGTTTTCATATATTTTGCGAAAGATCTAAGGACGTGTAGATTGGGCAATCATGAATCAGAAAAGTGGATCGATGTCTAGGCCTCCGCAATTGAATGGATCAAACTATTCATACTGGAAATCAATGATGACGATCTTTCTAAGATCTCTAGGAAAAGGTGCTTGGGAATGTGTCGAATATGGCTGGGAACATCCAGTCATGCCGGCTGCTCCAGACCAAGGGAAAGAATCTTCATCAGGTACTGTACCTAAACCGAGAGACATCTGGACTGACACTGAAAAACTACAAGAAAAAACGAACTATCAAGCCCTATAAGCGATCATGATGGCAGTTGATCAGACTAGACACAAGATGATAGTTCAATGCAAGAGAGCGAAAGATGCTTGGAGGATCATACAACGTCAGGTTGAAGGTTCAACGACAGTCAAAGCATCCAAACTTCAACGTGTAACCCTTGAATTTGATAAAATCAGAATGAAGGATGAAGAAACGATCGATATGTATTATGCCAGATTTTGCTATCTGGTAAATCAAAGTGTGATGCTAGGAGAAGAGATCTCTGAAAATAGTCAAGTTCAAAAGATTATGCGGATTGTAGCGACTAGATTTAGAGAGAAAATTACGGCTCTTGAGAGCATTCAATGAATTGCGCCTCTAGATGTTGATGAACTTCTTGGTGACCTGAGAACATTCGTAAAAAAACAACAATTATGACAAAGTAAAAGCAAGGGACTTGCTCTCAAAGCTGCTGTAGTCGAGGAGAAAGAAGACAACAATGAGGATGAAAGTTCCATGGTGGACGATAGCAAGTTGAAAGAGGCTCTTGCACTGATTGCAAAGAACTATGGCAAGATGAGTCAGAAACTGTATAAGAATAAGTTTGACGGGAAAAAGTTCACTAATTCCAGCAAGAACTCGTTGCACGACAAAAAGAATAATGCGCCTTTCTCAACAAAGAATCAAGAAGGACCAATGCCGAGAATGTTTTGGATTTGGTCGTTTTCAATACGAGAGGGCTAATCATAAAAAGAAGAGCAAGTCACTGAAGGCAACGTGGGAAGACTCAGATGAGGAGGGATCAGAAGAACCTTCATCACACACGAGTAATATAGCAATTCATTCCTCAGTGAGAAAGTTCATGTGTATCACCACCGCTCATGTCAAGACAAAGTTTGAAGAGAGCAGGGAAGAATCTGAAACATTAGAGGATGAAACCGATCGGAACATGTGTGTTGATCCAATTCACTTGCTTGCTATGAAGAAGCTTCACAGTGAGATTCAGAAACTGACTAAGGCAAAGAGATTGTTGATGGAATAGGCCTCCTTCTCTCTTACTTATCAAAAAGAGAATGAACTGGACACCGCAAAGGCTCGAACCTTTATTCTTGAGAGTAGCGTCAAACTCTCTAAACAAGATGGGTTGGAAAAGTGTTGTAATAATTTTTAACCGGAGTAGAATCTAAAGATTCGAACACCGGGTCGTGTCTCACGAGGAAGGCTAGCCGGAATATTCTATACGTTTATTCAAAAACAAATAAAAGAAGTAAAGATCCTAGACATACTAATTCAAATGATTTGGTTTGATTATTAACTACGAAGAACAATTTCAGATAATGCAAATGAAAATAGTAAGCAACGACGAAGAACAAATAAGATTTAAGGAGCTAGGGAGTCGGGGATATCCGTTTTGGTTCGAGTTGTGACAATTGGGCAAGTGATCATTCGGTTAAGTGATTTGAATAATTTGCTCGTTCAAGTACTCATCCTCAATAACTCTTCGTAACAAGAGAACAAACTTGAACGGCAAAATTAACAAGTCATTTAACTCCTAGGCAATACAGTTACGAACAAGCCTAGTTTGTACGAGCCTATTTCGACCGACTCCTCCCCTTCCGGTTCTAAGAGTCGATTAGATTAGACTAGAAGGTTGTCAACCGACTAATCAATAAGAATAACCATTATCATGCGAGAATACATCGAATTCAATCGTAGATTGGAAATTGAAGTGTCACTCTTCAATAATTCTCAATACTCAGGCCCAATATTTGAAAAACCCTTTTTAAAGCATAACTCGTACAAATAGAACGATCAATAAATCCCAACAATCACAAATGAATTCAAAACATTAATCCCCTATTCCCTAGCATATGAATTTAGCTACTCATGATAGATTCAACACAAACAATCTCACAAATCAAGACAAACATATTCATGGATTAGAAGAATAGAAAATCTTACGTTAAATCGAAATTGAGAGTTGAATCTGATAAACAAGATTAATCCACAAGCAGTAGCAAAATTCGAGTGTAAATCCGTGTTCAACGATGAAAAATAAAGAGGACGATGAAAATCGAGAGAAAAGAATGAGAGTAGTGTTTTTCCTCAGCCAGAAACGCCCATAAAATAAGTCTAAGACTGTCCCTAAAACAAACCCTACTCCTAATAATAATAGAATCGCGAAACAAATCTGATAAGCAGTAGCTAGCGCCGCTAGAGGGGGGTTAGCGGCGCTAGGGGGGGGTTAGCCGCGCTAGGGGGGTGTTAGCCGCGCTAGGGGGGGGTTAGCCACGCTAGCTGCTAGCTAGCGGCGCTAATGCTCGGACAGCGGCTAGTACTGGTGCTCGGACCACTTGCGTGACTTCACCTTTCGGAGTCGTTCGGACTCGTTTGACATCGGAATTCGATTCCGCTTTTTCCTGTGCGTTGCCAACGAAATGCTCTATTAAATGATGTTCACCTAGCCCACTTATCATGGAAAATAGATTCTCCCGAAGCTTTCGACCTGCACACCAGAAACAAAGAAAAACCGGAAAAACAAACGGAAAACACAAGAAAAACCAAAATAAAGCAAAACACACAATAAACTATAAAACAACCTAAAAACCAAGGAATAGACCTAATATGGGGGAAAAAGAAAGGAAAAATCAATACGAAAAAAGCAACAAAAATGGGACAAACAACTCCCCCACACTAAAACCTTTGTTCGTCCCGAACAAAAAGAAAAGAAAAGACACGAAGACAAGCAAACGAGCATGGATAACAGTTTCAAATAAGACGAGCCTCAAATTAATCAACTTAGCCGAGGAGACTTCCAATGACCAATATAGCACACCTCAATTACAACGCGAATGCAACGCTTAAAGAACACAGACGCTCAAGCATGGGAATATCAAACATATATGCCTCACTCGGTTTCTTTCATAAATATGAAGTGGATACGCTCAAATTGGTCGATCATCATGCATCAACATAAGCTTGCTTATCGTCTATTCATACTCTAAAACAATCAAAAATCATGAAGTGCAAATCAAGAGGTCTTCTAGGGTTGCAATCAAAGCAGTTTGCACAAGGGAAGACAAAAATGAAGATAGAACGGCACAAATAAACAATCAAATCCTCGAGCATATAAACTACTCGAATGTTCCACCACCTATCAAAAATCAACATGAAACCAAACATTCCCATCAAAACTCCATGCAACACTCATACACGCTCAAGATGAAATGCAAATTAAGTACTCGATGTTTTATTTTTTTTATTTTTTATTTTTTTTGGAGAGTAACTTTTTCCGAACAAGATTGAATCAAAAGGACAACATTCTGTAGGTGTGAACATTGGAGGTCATCCAAGTTTCCTACAGTAGTTTCCCAATGCTCATTACCTGTCAAAATGAATTGACTAGTAAGAGGAGCAGAATCCATTCGATTTGTCCTGTGAACTCTCAAGTTTTTTATTTTTATTTTTTTTATCTCTATTTTTTTTTTCAAGCATTCAAAATGCATCCCAAACAAATTCTATACTTCATCGACACATATTAGAAAGCTCCGTCATCATATCAAGTACACTGTCAAATCTCAAATAATTCAATGGAATCGATTGACAAGAAATACGGTTCAAGGCTCAACGGGTTACTAGTGAAAATATAAGTTCAAGGGTCAATGAAAGGCTAAAACGAGCTATGTCAAAGAAATGCCTCAATCATTTTCACAAATCACAACTTCAATCACTTCATTTCAAAACAAACTCAAAGCAAGTTCTGATCAACATAAATTTCGACCAATGACTCTCAAGAAACAACATAAGGCTCAAACCTCGCAAAGGGTAAATAAATGTTCAACAAAACGACACATCGAGTTCATCAAGGCATACTAGTCATGGTCATCATCACATCTCCTCAACATCGTCAACAAACATCAACAAATCTTAAAATTCACCATAATCCATACTCGCAAAACACACAAACTGACTCACGAAAAGACACTAGAATAAAAGCAGAAAATGAAATAACCTATAAGAACTAGACCTGGTCAACCACATAAGGCACATAATCATGCAAAAACTCCCCCACACTTAAAATCGAACAATGTCCCCATTGTCGATCATCAGTGCAAGGAAAGTCTACCCATATAATCAACCAATCACAAAGACAGAAAAAACCAAAACAAAAACAAAAATAAGGAGAAGGGAAAAAAATACAAGCATACATGGCACAGTGACTAGACTAGTCACTGTGAGTCCGGTGGTGCGGACGGAGGGTGGAGGTAGTCGGGCCCGAAACAGCGACGGGCCTCTGTCAACTCGAATCTTTCGCCCCATTCGGATCGGGGCAGCTCTCTGGAACTTGTCCCGGAAGGGGTAGTGTGGCTGTCGGTTTGGCGTCCCATCTCGATGTGGCCACGGTCCTACAACAACCTCTTCGTGTACTCTCGCATACACGCTTCCTCAGTCAACTGCTCAATCGCCCTAAGGGACATGCATTCTTCCACAGATTTTGCTTGCGGATCAGGCTGAGTCTCTCGCACGGAAATTGAAATTGATTCTCCCAATACGGTCATGCACGCGGTTCCCTTCTTCACATCAATGACAGTGTCAGTGGTCGCCATAAAGGGTCGTCCGAGGAGGATGGCGTGCTCCTTACTGTTTTCTTGTGCGTTCCCCACATCAAGCACCACAAAGTCCACGGGGACTATCAGCTTCCGCACACGGACGAGCACATCCTCCACAATCCCTTCCGGATGACGGAACGAACGGTCTGCAAGCTGCAAGCGCATCCTGGTGGGCTTCAAATCTCCAAGCCCGAGCCGATGATAAACAGCGAGTGGCATAAGATTAATGCCAGCACCGAGATCAAGCATTCCCGAAATAGCCTGACCACTCCCAAAAGCTATATTGATCACAAAGCCACCAGGATCTCTTTCTTTCTTCGGTAAGTAGTGTTGGAAGACACTCGCCGCTTCACAAATTACAACCTCATCATCATTGTCGAACCGCTTCTTGTTCGTGGCCACTTCCTTGAAAAATCGTGCATGGGCTGGTATTTTCTTCAATACATCGGGAGGAGATAAGTCAACATTGGCCTTAACCAACATCGCATGAAGGTCCCGAATCATCATCCGGTCCTTCTCCTCTAACAGTCGGCTCGGGAAGGGGATTTTCGGTCTGTAGGGGTTCGGAGATCTATGCAAAGTCGGCTCAGTAGGCGATATCTTCAGAGCCTTATCTTTCTCATTTTGCTTCCTCGGGCCCTTATTATCGTCCATGATCACCGTCACGGATTTTGCGTGTTCCGGTTGGCTCGGTAGCTTCCTTTTATCCAGTTCAGACTCGATGCTCCCTACCCTTGTGGCTAGCTGGCCCACTTGTGTCTCAAGACGCTTAATGGAGGCGTCATGATTTGTGACAAAATTGAGGATTTTGTCCAGCTTGTCGTCTGTGCTCGACTGGGTTGGTCCGATTTCTGGTGCTGGCAGCCTTAACATCCCTCTAGGTTGCTGCTGCTGAGGGCCAAAGTTGGTTTGAGGTGGTTGCTGATAGTGATTGTTGGACCATGAAAAATGAGGGTGGTTTCGCCACCCAGGGTTGTATGTGTTCGAGTAGGGGTCATTTCCGGGATGGTTTTGGTACCCTTGCATTGCATTCACTTCGGTAGTTTGGCTTCCATAGCCTGGCTCGACAGCTGATGGGCACACCTCAGAGTTGTGCCCCTGTACTCCACATGCTCCACAAGCACTCACGGCCATAGCCTGTATTGGCGAGGAACTTCGAGCATTTAGTAGCCGCATCTGCTCCGTGAGCTCGGCTAACTACTGGGCCATAGCATTATTACTTGAGCCAACCTCATTCACTGAGGACCGCTTCCCTCTGATACTCTTCTGAGACGAGTTGGCACTCATCGTCTCGTAGATTGCAATCATTTCTTCAGCTGTTCTGCCTCCAATATCCCCTCCAGCTGCGTTGTCCACCATGTACTGCAAATTCTGATGAAGGGAGTCGTAGAAGCAATTCGCTAACAGCCCAGGGGAGAGGTTATGGTAAGGGCATTGCCTCTGTAGATCCTTGAAATGTTCCCAGGCCTCGTGAAGAGGCTCGTTTGGCAGCTGAGCGAAAGAGACTATCTGAGATCGGACATCTTGGGTCTTTTGATGGGAATAGTATTTCCCAACGAATTTAGCATAGACCTCGGCCCAAGTTGTTAGAGAATCTAGGGCAAGAGTCATGAACCAAGCCTTGGCCCGGTCCTTCAAGGTTTCTGGAAAACACCGCATTTTGAGCTGGTCTTCGGTTAGCCCGTGTAGTGGGAACGTCTGGAGGATGTTGTAGAACTCCCGAAGAAAGTGAAGCGGGTCTTCGTTGGGGAGCCCGTGAAAGGATGAGAGCTGATTGTAGTAGACCATCTTCAGCTCATAGTTTCGGGCGTTTTGCTCCAGCCGGATACAGGAAGTGATCGGCCCGATCATGGGTTGGGACAAATCTCGGAGGATGCTACGAGGCGGTTGTTGATCAGCCATGTCTGAGTTACTCCCCTCGGATGACTTGGGGGAAAGCTCCTTTTCTGTGTGTTATTCGAGGGTTAGCTCTTCTATCAGTTCTCTCAAGCTCTCGTTAACCGACTTGTTGATTGGGGATAATATAAGTCCACTCCTCGTACGCATACACGCAAGCAACAAAAAGGTTACGAGCACCAATAGTAAAGAAAATAAAATAAAATAAGAAAAAGGAACACCGAAAACAAGAAAAACACAAAACCAAAAAGAAACACGAAAAATAAGGTGAATAAGCGCACAAAATATGTCCTAAACCTTCCCCGGCAACGGCGCCAATTTGTTGTAATAATTTTTAACCGGAGTAGAATCTAAAGATTCGAACACCGGGTCGTGTCTCACGAGGAAGGCTAGCCGGAATATTCTATACGTTTATTCAAAAACAAATAAAAGAAGTAAAGATCCTAGACATACTAATTCAAATGATTTGGTTTGATTATTAACTATGAAGAACAACTTCAGATAAAGCAAATGAAAATAGTAAGCAACGACGAAGAACAAATAGGATTTAAGGAGCTAGGGAGTCGGGGATATCCGTTTTGGTTCGAGTTGTGACAATTGGGCAAGTGATCATTCGGTTAAGTGATTTGAATAATTTGCTCGTTCAAGTACTCATCCTCAATAACTCTTCGTAACAAGAGAACAAACTTGAACGGCAAAATTAACAAGTCATTTAACTCCTAGGCAATACAGTTACGAACAAGCCTAGTTTGTACGAGCCTATTTCGACCGACTCCTCCCCTTCCGGTTCTAAGAGTCGATTAGATTAGACTAGAAGGTTGTCAACCGACTAATCAATAAGAATAACCATTATCATGCGAGAATACATCGAATTCAATCGTAGATTGGAAATTGAAGTGTCACTCTTCAATAATTCTCAATACTCAGGCTCAATATTTGAAACACCCTTTTGAAGCATAACTCGTACAAGTAGAACGATCAATAAATCCCAACAATCACAAACGAATTCAAAACATTAATCCCCTATTCCCTAGCATATGAATTTAGCTACTCATGATTGATTCAACACAAACAATCTCACAACTCAAGACAAACATATTCATGGATTAGAAGAATAGAAAATCTTACGTTAAATCGAAATTGAGAGTTGAATCTGATAAACAAGATTAATCCACAAGCAGTAGCAAAATCCGAGTGCAAATCCGTGTTCGACAATGGAAAATATGAAGAAAACGATGAAAAACGAGAGAAAAGGCCGAGAGTAGGGTTTTTCTGTGTCTGGGATGCGTAAGAATGAGATCCCTCCTCAGCAAAACGCGCATAAAATAAGTCTAAGAACAGCTAATAAAACAAACCCTACTCCTAATTATAATAGAGTCGCGAACTAATCTGATAAGCAGTAGCTAGCGCCGCTAGAGGGGGGTTAGCGGCGCTAGGGGGGGTTAGCGGCGCTAGCTGCTAGCTAGCGGCGCTAATGCTCGGACAGCGGCTTTTCTCTTCAGCTCGCTAGTATATGGCAGCGGCGCTAGGTCCCTTAGCGGCGTTAACGACCCCTAGCGGCGCTAACTCAACAAAACTGGCTTTTTGTCCCGTTTCGGCTCGCCTAACCTCCCCCGGTCGACTTATAAGCCCCCAACTGTCTCGTGCACTCCCGGGTTCCGCCCGAGCTCGAACATTGTCCTTCACATGTTGGTCCGCACGACTAGCTGAACGATTCTAGAGCAGCGTTTCGAATACCTGAAACCAACACCAACCGAGAAAACACGGAAACAGGAGAATAGGAAGAAAGAAATACGAAAAACACGAAAAATACAGAAATAACATTAAACGCACAAAATGACTCAAATGACCGGAAAAACCTACAAAACAACCTAGAGTGGGAAAAGAAAGATAAACAAAATACCACAAAAGTAGCAACAAAAATGGGACAAACAAAAAGTCTCAGATGATTGAATGTCTGAGGTCTGAATTGTTCTCAAGCCAACTATTACTTACTGACATAAACAAGGAAATCTTGAAGCTCAAAAATGAAATTAGCCAAATTACAAACGAACATGCAAATATGAAAAACATGCTGAGTGCGAACTTGGCTGAACTGCAACGCACTACTGAGGCTGTTAGGAAACTGAATAAAGGGAAAGCTGATCTAAATGAGCTACTCTCCATGGGAAGGCAGTATGGTGATCTTACCGAGCTGGGGTACACTGGGAAGGTTGAGAGTCCTGAACGTCCTTCTAAAGCTTCAAACAAAATCAAACATCCTGTTCTTGGATTCTCTGACAAATCTGGTGTTTAAGGTACAAGTCTTCATGGAAAACCTTCTCGGGACTTGTATGGCATGTATGTTAAAAGCACTGTAAGTAAACCCCCTTCACCTAAAAACTCAATGAAAGTTCATGCACCAACCCGTGAATCTGTGGGTAAATTCCCTCGTAATTTTGTACCTATTTGTCATTACTGTGGTATCAACGGTCACATCAGACCCAAATGCTATAAAATGCAACATGACCTCTATTCTTGTAAAGTGTTTAACTGGAGTCGCTCCGGTGTACCAGTGAAAGTTCATGCGGTGAATTCTCGTAAAAATACCTTTAAAAATCGACAAGTTTGGATTGCAAAGAATTCTTTCAAATATTTTGCTTCCGTACTGTCTCTCAGAACCTCACTTGAAGGGAAATGATATCTTGATAGTGGGTATTCAAGGCATATGACTGGTGAACTAGCATACTTGTCGAATGTCGAAATTGGTTCAAATGGGGAAGTCACATTTGGCGATGGTGTGAGCAATAAAGTGATTGGTATTGGTTGTTTGAATTTGGGTGGTTTACCTAGACTAGATGATGTGTTACTTGTAAATGATTTGAAGGCTAACCTCTTAAGTGTGAGTCAACTATGTGACCAAGGTCTGAGTGTTAGTTTCTCTCGTGATAAGTGCTTTGTGAAAAATAGTGTAGGTATTTGTGTGATTACTGGATCTCGATCAACTGACAATTGCTATCTTGTTGACTTTAATGAAAAATGTTTTCAAGCAAGTGTTAGTGAATCTGAAATCTGGCATCAACGCTTAGGTCATATTGGATATTCTCACTTGGTCAATATTTCAAATGCAGGTGTGGTTCGTGGAGTTCCAAAAATTGCCATCAACGAACTGCCCATCTGTGAACCTTGTCAACTTGGAAAGCGAAGGCGAGCACCACACAAAAGCTTGAACCATATTGCATCAAAGCAAGTTCTAGAGTTGCTTCACATGGACTTGATGGGACCAATTCATATTGAGAGCTATCAGGGTAAGAAGTATATTTTTGTGTGCGTTGATGATTTCTCTCGTTACACTTGGGTTGATTTTTTGCTCGAGAAATTTGATACCTTTATTGCCTTTAAAACCCTTTGTCTAAAACTTGAGAATGAAAAGGGATTTCCTATAACTAGAATTAGGGGTGATCATGGCCGTGAATTTGAGAATAGTGAATTTTCAGTCTTTAGTAATTCTCTCGGTATTTTTCATGAGTTTTCGGCTCCTAAGACACCCCAACAAAATGGGGTTGTCGAAAGGAAGAATCGTACTCTTCAAGAAATGGAAAGGGTGATGTTAAACTCAAAGAAGATATCTCATAGATGGTGGGCATAGGCCATCAACACAACATGCTACCTGGTGAACAGAGTGTACCTTCGTCGAGGTATGGGGTTGACATCGTACGAGCTTTGGAAAGGTAAGAGTCCTAACCTTAGTCATCTTCATGTATTTGGGTGTAAGTGCTTTATCTATAATGATCATGAACAACTTGGTAAATTTGATGCTAAATGTGACTTAGGTTTCTTTCTCGGATATCCTAATAACAGTCGAGCATACCGTGTTTACAACACAAGTACCTCCACTGTTATAGAATCCATGAATGTAACTTTTGATGAGAAAACTCCCAATGTTGATTATTTTGTGTCTATTGACCTGTTTGAAAGTGTTGTCAGTATACAGGACACCCAAGTTGAGACCTCGAAACTTGATAAAGAAGGAAAGAATGACGAAGGTTCATCAGCAGGCTCACCAGGAAGTCAGACGGAATACAATGTGTTGGGTTCTATGAGGAACGTCAACGACATGCATAGTATTGAACTTATCGAAATAAATCCTAACACAGCGGAATCTATAGTTAGGTTTAGGACATTACCTTTTAAAATTTTTGTCGACTCAGAGACGTTTCTGATTTCCTTTAATAGAGATCGTCTGATTACCACAAAACTCAATCGGTCGAAGAGTTTAGCCTTTGTCGACTCTAGTCGAGTATTGAATCACGAAAAAATCACCAGAACGAACTTCTCGGGCTCTGGCTAGTTGGACAGGTTCGATTCACGTCTCAGGTCGGGTCGGGTCGCAGCAGCTCGGGTCGCGGACAGATGCGGGTCACGGTCTGGCATGGGTCGCAGTCTGGTGGTCGCGACGCACGGGCAGACTATGTCTGTCGCTGGACGTGCGCACGCGCTGTGCAGGAGTCCTAGGTCGACGCGGAGAAGGGCTCGGGCAGCCGGCAAACGCGTGCGGGTGTCTTGGGTCACCAAGGATTAGCCGTGCGGGGACTGGGCTGCGCGGATCGTGCACCACACGTTTTCTGGGTGTGTGCGGTATGCTGGGTGAGCGAGGGAAGTTGGGCGTGTGAATCGCGGTCGCTGGGATCGGGGACGATGATCGCGAGCAGGGACACCGAGGCACGAGCAGGATGATCGGCACGGGACTTCGCGACTTGGACCTGGGCGCGATGTTTTGTTGTGCGCGTGTAACACCCCGTCTACTGTAACTTTGACTCACGAAAAACTGGGTAAAATTTTCGCGAGGGTTTTCAAAATATACTAGTCTTCTGTTTTCGAAAAACATTTAAAACTTGTTGTCTTGCGGGATGCTACTTACTGACTTAACTTACTTCTCATTATGATAATTATACACGTACCCAAATCAACATATAAAATTCGACTAGGGAAAATACGGATGAGGGACAATTAAACGTGCATACACACTAGGTCTGGGTTGGCAGTATGGAAGCGTAAAATAAAGTACAGTAAAGTCTGAAATTATTATACATGCCAACATAACATAAACATAAACAAATGTCCAGCTGACTCGGACACCACCACACCACTATGCTCGGCTCATGCTCCGGGCTGCACTCCATCACCTAAAAAGATAATAGTGGGGGCGTGAGTACTAATCCACTGTACTCCGCAAGAACCAACATTGAATATACAGCACGTATAATCAAATATCATAACTCAGCATATACATAAATAAAATGGTACTGTACTGGTGCGGACTACCGGTAACTGGCCGGTTCTCAGGTGATCACGTTCTGGGGGTCGCCTCCCCAGAAACCCAGGATGACTCTACTGGGAGTCAAAACTGTACTGGGCGAGTGACTCTACTGGGAGTCAACATAAACTGGACCGTTCGAGTGAAAAGTTATCTACATACTGTTGGAGTATACTGTAAAGCAAACTTTTACGTGAGCTTTTGGATTGTATTATTCGATTTCCCATTTAACTGAAATAAATGTTTTTCACATTGTTGCATTCTTTATGATTGCTTGTATGCTAAATGTCCAATTATCTTATATTATAGACAATGTGGTGTGTTAGTAGTCACACAGAAGATTGCATTGTCGGTTCCTTATAAGATATAAATGGTATTCACAACTGAGATAGTTATGGACATGACTATCGGTGTAGGTTGTAGTATAAACTGGATGTAGCTTGTCTTGGCTATTGGTTTATACTAGTGCGCTGCGTCGCATTGAAAGGATCACAGTTGAGACGTGTTCTTCTGTTCTGACTATCATGAAGAACCTAGGTCTCGGTGACTCTACTAATTCTTAACCCTAACTGTGGTAATTAGATATATGGGATATTTGTTTGTTACTTTGACTTACCATGGGTGAGGACCAAGTATTGGTTCAATAGCTCAGTATCTTGGGTAACAACACTGTCTGCATGATATCTATTTATTGGCATTAGGGCACCGTGTCCTGGACATCCAGGTTGGTGACGTCCCCTTAAGGAACTCATAAGGATTATCGTATAAACCCTGCAGGTGGATTTAATCCGTACGATAATAAGGTTGAGTGGTACTACTTAAGGAT
>BKCP01011403.1:861098-917422 GCA_008636005.1 Striga asiatica | reverse complement strand
TGGGCACGGCCGAGACTCGACTGAGGCCCTGTCGTGCGGCTGGGCACGGACAGGTGCGGCTGGACGCGGGGTAGGCACGGACAGAGGCCACACGGGCACTGTCGGGCGTCCCCGAGGTCACTGGGCACTCGGGCGTGCTGCTGGCCACGCACCGAGGCCTACTGGGCTCAACAGACCCGACTTGGGTCGGCACTGGGCATGGCACGTGCTGTCGGGCGCTGTGCATGTGGCCTGGGCTCGTTTGATGAGGATGTGGTCATCGACCCACCCGAGCCCGAGGACGAGACACACGGAGGCCATAGGAAGAAGCGCGCGAGGGCCCGGGACAACCACATAGACTGCGCTAAGAGAGCTCGAAGAGGCTATGAACATGAGACTTGGGCTGACGATGAGAGTGAGAAGATCATGCCGGGGAAAGTGGGCGAATGGTGTAGAGCATGCGCGAGAGATCGGCGCAAGCAACGCATGACGACTAAAGCAAAAGGTGCACGAGGGGAGGATGTAGGGTGGCTAGCGTGCACCTGGGACGCCTGCGATGAGGCGGACGCACGAGTGAAGTGGGGTGTTGTGATGGGCTCGACGAGCGGGTTCGAGCAAGGCGCGATGACGGGAGTCACGCGCGGGGCGCTGGACAAGCATGGGCCAGCAGGTGTGAGCAGCACGCGTGCGGGTAGAAGGGGCACAACGCGCCGGACATCGAGCGGGCGAGAGGATGATGCTGAGGACGCGAGCGTGCGCGACAATCGCGCGAGGCGCGACGTGCGAGACGCGCAGGGGAATGGGCGCGCGCGTGGCGCAAGGGGGCTCACGCGAGGCGCGGGCGGTAACGCGCGAGGCACGTAGGAGTTGGATGGCGCGAGTCCTCGAGGGACTAGGAATACCGCAATGACTAGGACAGGACCGCGCAACTTGAGGCGCAAGGCAGGAAATGCGTGCAACGCGTGGGGCGCTGGAGAAGGCCAAGACCTCGGAGGACAAGGACTAGCCGTGATGGCTAGGGTTTGGTCGAGGCGCACGGCACAAAGGAACGCGCGGTCCTTCTAGAAGGCCTAGGGCCGATTATCACTAGCATAATAGGAATCATAGTTTGGTTAGGACATTGAATAAAGGGCATGTGCCTAAGTACTTTTGGTAGGTCTATATTTACTTTCCTTAGGACTTTAGTTGTTTACTTGCATTAGGAGTTCTTCTTAGACTAGGATTAGATCTATTTGGTATCTATAAATACCCACATATGTCATTCGAAATTTATGATGGAAGAAGTAATGTAAGATCGTTCGTGAGAACAAAACCGTGTGTTTAGAATTCGTGAGAGTTTTATCATACAACCTAGTTGGCAAGGCTAAGACCCGAACCATCTCAAAACCGTGAGAAGATAAGGCTAATAACCGAGTCGTCCACACCTATCGCCGAGAAGGTGCCGTGGCAAAGCATCGTACGAGGCAAAGGAGTTGGGAAAACACACGATCCTTCATCAACGTTGGATGCCGTTGCCACGCGAACTGGGGCTACTCGGGCTACTCCACGCGGGGCAGGAGCGGCTGGCTCGAGACCACGCGTGCATGGGCGTGGACAGCGCTGTCGGGCGCTGTCGGAGGGTGCTGGGTGCTACTGGCGCCGATGTTGGGCACAGGACACACACTGGGCGCTGCGGGCGCTGTTGCATGCACGCGGACTGTGCGCCACGCCTACCGGGCGCGGGCACTGACTGGGGTTAGCCTCTGCAGGCACTGGGGCCAGGCACTACCGCACTATATATGCGGCCAGTGACCAAGGCCGGCCCTTGCCGGACCTCCGGCGACTTTTTCCGGTGACATGCATAACATAACATCATGATATGATATAAAAAGCATATTTATCACATAAAATGCTAGGACGACTCGGATCATTTTGCATGTGGCTCGGGAGGGCCTATATGGCACCTACGAGCTCTAACTCATCGAACCAACTAAAAATTCTTAAACTTATGATAATGGCCGAATGTTTATCATTAAAAATGATGACTATAAGGGCTAAGACTTGGGTCATAACTTGCATGCTAAGGCTCGGGTGTCCAATTTAACACATTTTCATGAACAATATGGCCGAACAAACAAACTCCAATTAGGCTCAAACTTTTACAGCATCAATGACATGATAAATGAGGGTGATTTATATATAAATTTCGACTAAGGCATGCTTGCTTCTAAAAATTTATTTTTAAGGCCATTTAATTAATAAATTCGGAACTTGAGTTTAAACACATGCATGGCTCGATTTTTCTTCATGAAAAATCCTAAAATATCGTAAAATAGCTATGGTTAAAAGATGGTTGGGCTAACCTTCATCAAAAATCGAAAATGGCTACTAGGGCTTGAATGGGGCTTGTTCACGGTTTTGGGACTTAAGGCTGACTTGTAGTGGTATTTGGCAGAGCTAATGAACTCCACAAGACATATAAAATTTTAAGAAACACTTAGGAAATGATAAGCCCTGGAAGAATTCTGTAACACCCCGCTCATCAGAGTAAATTTTTTGCAACTTTTACTTCGAAAATACTTATAACTCTTTCGAAATATTTTGCGACTAACTCGAGATGCTACTCAAACTCATCTTCTTGAAAATCCATTTATCTTTAAACTTTCTATCTAATACTTCTCTAGACATAAAGAAAACAGATTTCCTTTAAACTTTGCATTTAACTGTACCATATTCATACTTCTCGAAATGGTATAAACTTGAAATCTGAAATTTATTGAAAATACAAGTTCAATACTTAATGTGCATAGCGGAAATACTTAAAAACGTGGTTTATTATACAGACATATCAAATACTTAATAAATGTCCACTTGAAATAAGTGCACGACCACCACCACCACATCTCGAGCTCACACCTTCGGCCCGACCCTGTTACCTGAAAAACACAATGGGGCTGAGTACTGATCCTCTTGTACCCCGAAATCACCCATACTAAAGTAAACAGCAATAATAATGCAATATCATGATCTTTGATATATATATGGACTGGAAATCTGTTCTAGTAACTTAAATTGAATCTGGCCGATATCTGATCGGATACTTGTGCACAATCTGATGGATATTTCTCAAGGCAACTCAAGCGGCCTCCATCAGAACTTAGGATATACTCTGAGACAACTAAATGCCTCCTCATCCCAAGCGTATAAAGTTAAACTGTATACATACCTCGAACATGATATCAATATTATACTCAATGTAATACCCAGTCTGGGTCCCCACCTTTCTTCTTTTGAAAACTTTTGAAAAATGTAAGTGTTGCTCTTGGGTAGCTATATCTGCAAGCTACATAAAAATATAAACAAATATACTAAGTACTATGCTCGTATACTCAATAAGATTTAACTCTTACTTATCCTAATCTTAAAGATATTCAATAAGCTTAATATGTCTCAAATAAATATTAAGTCATCAAACATCTTAACTTTTTCTTAAACTTTTTGTAACGCCCCGTTTTATTTTAAAGAATTTACCGAATTTATACAATAAAAATCAGAGTTATAATCTTTTTTTAAATCCAAATTAAAATATTTATCGAGAAACGGGCGCTACGTACTAACCACATCAAATGAACACATCCAATCACTCAATCCAAAGAACCTACACATACTGGAGCTATCAAAGTAAACAATCTCATAAAATATAAATCTCAAAATCATTCCCAAACGTCTAGCATGAATCAAGGTTCAAATGAAACTCAAATATAGTTCGAAGGCGAATAAATAAATAATCCAAAGTATTGAAAGCAAATAAATAAGCAACAAGTTCATGCGGAAGCATAAGATATCATCAAACAGTGACCACCATCTCGCTCGTCCTACGCCACCGCCTACAGCTCGTCTCAACCTAAAACAAAGGAAGAGAGAAAACAACAAAGAAAATAATGGGGGTGAGCATAACCAACAAGCTCACCATTATCGCACAGTGTACCTCGCATAACATTTTAAACCATCATAACCATAGTATTCAGTATGCATAGAATTCAACAGTCTAACTCCCTACTTGGCCCTATCGCAAACCTCCTATGTACATACAACAACCTTCCGATCACACACGGCAAGGAAGTAACTGGAAACCTTCCCATCACCGAATGGCTACGGGCCTGGGATCCTTTCCAGGAGACAGTAGAGATGTTTTTCCCATTCACGAATATCATACGGACCTGGGCGTCACCTCTCCGAATCTACGGGCCGATGACCTCTCACTGTTTATGCATTCCTCAAAGGCACTAACATACGGGACACTTAGACTAGGGTTCTCACGCATACATCATTTTTCAAAACAAAGCATTTATACGAAATATTAAGTGCGATAAATATGGAATACATCATAAGTGTACCCACCTGATAGCAGCAACAGTTCACAGTCACAAATCTCGAAATGAGGCGAGGTCAACACCTCTAGACACCTACATTATGTCAAGATCCTACAATCAATATCTATCTCGACTTAAATCGGAAATCACAAGACAGACCTAGTCGAACTTGTATCGACTAATTAGTTCGTGAAGTCCTGTGGATGTTGGAACACTAAGACTCAGCACTAAACTCGACCAAACCACATAAGGGAGTTCACATAAATCCATCCAAGGATTGACCAAGTCAAACTCACATCAAAACGAAAAAGCAAGTCGATTCTCAATTTTCATATAAAAATCATGTTTCGAAAATAGCAATCATTAATCGCATGAAAAATAGATGGTCCAGCTAATCTACGACTTAGGCTCTGAAAATTTACACAAAATTACATCTCCCAGAAACATGTAAAACCACAAATTTTCAGCTTTAAACTCGAAATACACTATTTTATAAAATTCGAACAAGATATCGACAAAAATGGATCATAAATTCATACTTGAATGTAATGAGCGAATCAGAACTTGAAAATTTTACACCACAACATACAGCATGCTAAAGTCCATGTATAAAAATCTCAGCTCTGAATGTCGACTGCTACTATTTTTAAAAATTCATACAAGCATCGGCAGTTTATCGAATTTAAATCAAATCTGAATCAAAATGGACTCCAAAAATTCACATCTTTTAAAAACATGATTAAACATAAAATAGGCATCTCAGTAAAATTACAGAATTTTTCACGAAACAACCAATTTATAAAAATTCAAACAACGTTTCGGTAGATTGAATAAATAAATTATTAACCACATCAAATCAAGCCCAAAAATTCTAAAACTTTTACACAACATATAAAAGTCACAGAGTCATGACATATTCGAATTTCAGCTCATTTGATTCACGAATGAATTTTGTATGCATTTAACACTATTCTGATCAGATTACAATATAATTATTAAAAATAGCAACAGGCTTCTAAAAATCACGAAATTTTTTTACATAAGGCTTGTCATGAACAGAAAACATCACCCTTAAATTTTCACATCGTTTCGAGCAGCGAGCTATTTTTAAAAAATTCAAACACAAAAACAGCGATATAAATGCTCGACAACTTGTCAATTAATTCATAACATGAAATTTCTCGTCCGAGGCCTTTTCATAAGACCAAGGGCTCGATATTGTTCCAATATCCACTGACTTACACGACTTTCGAGGTCTCGCTCGATTCTTCAGAAAATCGAAGAGGTCCCGAACATACGATAACACATAAAATCATAATAACACATGAAATCACATATTCACATTAAGCAATTCACACATATATTACATTGTTCAACGAGCACTTCACGACAATAAGCACATAAGGAAATAAATCATATACGAGTTAAACGAGGTGGAAAACGAAGAGGTACCGTTCTCGGGAAAAACTCGAAAAATGAAACAAACACGAACGGGGCTCGACGGATTCTCGCGTCTCGCCGGAAGGAGAAGATGCTGCAGCGGCTTCGAGAGGGGATGGGTCGCTGCTGCTATTTCACCGGACGTCGCTGCAAGGTCGCCGGAAGAACTCACGACTTGCAGCAATGGAGGAAGGCGGCGGCTCGCAGCGGCTGCTCGAAGGCGAAAAGAAGTCGCCGGAACTCGCTGCTGATCGCGAGTTGAGAGAGAAGGGCTCGCTGGTGGTCGGCAGAGGGGCAGCAGGGTCGCCGGAGGAGAAGTCTCGTCGGTTTGCAGGCACCGGTCGTGGAGGACTCGCCGGAGGGAGGGCCTGCGCGCGGCGGAGGGAGGAGGAGCGGCGGTGGTCGCTCGCAGGAGTTGCTGGCTCGAAGAGGAGAGGTCGTCGGGCCTTCTCACGGACAGCAACGGCGTCTCTATTTCAGCGGCGAAGGAGGGAGATGGTGGTCGCCGGAAAACTCACGGTCGCCGCTAGTCGCGAACTGAGGTCGGGTTGTTCGTGGGTGGAGAACTGCTCGCTGATGGAGTAAGAGCTCGCCGGCGCGCTGCGGGGACGCCGGGAAGGAGGAGTTGCAGGGGGTTCACGGCGATCGTTCTCTCATCTGCTTTCTTTCTTTTCTGATGAAATCACGAGCGAGGGAGCGAGAGATGAGAGAGGAAGGAGATCTGCGAGATTGATCTGAGGGAGGAGATATGAGAGCGAGAGAAAAACGAGGAGCAGCGATCGGATATCCTATTTACGAGAGAGAGATGAACGAGAGATAAGAGGGCTGCGGATTTGGTCGAGAGAGAAAAAAAAAATATCTGTTGAGGGAGAGAACAAACAGATGTATATAATTATAGTATTAGGTTTTATGTCTAGCCCAATAAAACACACAAACACACACACTCTCGGGCCCAATTAACGGGTTGGGCCGGCGGTAATCGGGCTCGGGGGTTCGGTTAAATAAAACGAATCGGCTCTCGGGCCCGACTACATAGAATTAATATGGTTCTTCTTCTTGGGCTCGATAAAATAATAAACGAACAATATATTTATTTTACATATATATATTAATACACATTTTACACATATGATAATAAAAAAAAAAATCAATAAGGCATTTAGACAATTAGCATATAATCTTTAGACATTCAATTAAATAATAATAATAATAATAATAATAATAATAATAATAATAATAATAATATTAATAATAATAATAAAGACCCTAAAATATCCACAAATAAATGGGGCATTACACTTTTACTCAAGGTTAATTACTTAACCTTATATAAATCATATCTTCAAAATTATAGATATTGGTTTATACTCGCATGTCACTTAAATAACTCGAATGTGAAAATAACTAAATTTCACATTAAACTTGATTGAGTACTTAAACTAAAAATATGCTTAACTTTTTCCAACATCATCAACATGATTTATAAACTCATCTTGATCTTTTACTCAATCAAATACTTAATTCATCATACATCATATCTCCCAAATTTTAAATATTAGCTTGTATTAAATTTTCACTTAATTAACTTGAAAGTGAAAATAAACTCAAGTCCTACTTCAACTTTTAATCATAACATTTAATCATGATATTAATATGTCATACTTAATACAATCTTTATAAGATTATATACTCAACATATTAAACTAAAACTTTGCCGAATTGCTCATCACTTATATGAGAATTGATCATAATAATCTCACTTTAATAACTTGATCATATCATGAATATTCTTGCATATATACTCATCTTTACATGTATGCCTTGTAATTATCATAACTCATTCATTTCTCATCTTCAAATCTTGAAATCTAACAGTCATATTCTTAACTCATATTTAGACATTTCAAAAAAAATTCATAATTTTATCATGCATATATCTCGACTTATTCAAGTTTAAAGTTGCTGCTGGAAATAAGTACATAAAATTCAGCTTGCATGATAAATTTTAAAAATTCATATCTTGAGTTATACTAAACTAAATGACTTGATTCTTGATCCTAAGTACTCCTATTTTACACAAGAAATAACCATAGGAAGCATAGATTTCCAAATTTTTCATAGCTAGGTAAAAATCTCATCATAACTGAACACATATGACATATATATGAGCTGGAAATAACTTATTTTCTAGCATGCTTATATTCATATAAAACTTTAATATCTAAGTCATATAAAAACATTATTAAACACTTAATATCATCTACTAAACATGTAAACTCATTATCAAAACATGAACTTAAGCATGTAACTTTGAAGATAAGTAAATTATCTCCTTCTTGCTAGATTAAAACTTGATTCTTTACTTCAAATTCTTCACTTCTCCAAAGTTTCTCCTACTTATTCTCTCTTACACTCTTATATAACTTTTGGTACTTAACTTTGGTGTAAGAACTCTAATTTTTAGGCCTCTATTTATAGGCATAAATTAGCAAGACATCATAATAGAGTGAAGAAATGAACAAAATAAACAATTTAAACTTATAAACTTAATTAATCATAAACTATTTTATGATTAACTTGTATTCTTATCTCAACATAATTAATCATCAAAAATGGCCTCTAGTTATATCCATGAATGAGCTTTTTTGTAGATAAAACTTATTCCACCAAGTTTAATAAAATTCTCACCAATTGTTGAAAAAAAATGCTAACTTAAAGACTTAGCAAAACTTTGTTGTGATTTTCTCATCTCATTCTCACCAATTGATGACCAAAATTTCGTGCTTAATGTGATATAATTGATTCCATATATTATTGAAAAAATATCACCATTCATCATATGAAAATCTTTGGAACAAAATAATAAAAATAATAAAAATCATCCTTTTTTTATTACTTATGCATTTTCTATCAAAATGGCTGATTTTTAAAACTCTTTTACTGAAAATTACTGCTCATATATGGTCTTGTATCATGCTAATAAACCAAGAATAATACAACTTACGGAACTCAATTCGAACTTAAAACGAACGTTTACCGTAAAACTGAAAATTCTAAAATTTAAATTCTTTACTCACAGTTTTTCTTCAATTTAATGAACATATTGCTTCTTAGGATCTAATATAATTATCTTGAAATATTCTACATTTACGGAACCACATTCGGACTCAAACCGAACGATTACCGTAAAACCGAAAATTCTAAAAATTTCGGTTTCTCTTAAAATAATTTAAATAGACTATAATGTCTAAATAAATTTTCTCACGTCTTTGAACATTTATCACTTAAATGTTCATGGATACTTAACCGCACTTCGAGACTTAACTTGTATCAACTTATGCTAAGACTCAATATTATGATCTTATCTTGATGACATAAACACTTAGAAAAATTCTAAGTATTTAGTACTAAGGCTCGGCTATTTCTTAATTAAGTTCAACTCATGACCGAACATACTTGGGTTCAGTTCACTACTTATCTTAAACGATTAATCAAAATATACTCAATTTCGATTATTCGTCATCTTATATTAATTAATCCCGTCTTATAAATCCATTTATAAAAATAAACAGACCGGAATTAATTAATTACTGAACTGGCTCGATTACTGAATAATATTGAACCGAGAATACTTTCGACTTAAAGTCGAATTTTTAACTGAATAACTTAATAACTGGCTCGGAAATAGGAACAAGCATTATTAATAAAAGTAATTAGTTCATATTTAGAATAATTATTTTTATTAATTACTGAATGGGATATTAAAATCTACCCCCCTTAAAACTATTTCCGTCCTCGGAAATACTGAAACTGAGATATATACCAACTATGTATATATATCATAACTCGAAATCTGAAAAACAAGTGCTAATATCAACTTCTCACTCCCCAATGGCATCTAACTCTATATGTGGCGATTCCATTTGTACTAACGAGGAAATATCTTAATTCCTCAGCCAATGAACCTTCTGGTCCAAAACTTCTATTGGCTCATTGTGCAAAAACACATACTCTGGATCGCACACATACTCACGTAACTTGGTTACGTAAAACTTTATGCACACCGGACAACTTTTATAGAAGAATTTATATAAAATACTTATTTGACTACCTATGCAATACATTGCATACGATTTACCCACTACCCGGGGCCCTTCGGGTGCAGAACATCTATATGCATTGTACCTTAATGTCGATGTCATTTGTAATCATTAACAAGTCACATCTCCATTCTATACTTGCTTCTCTTCCGAGAAACCTTTTTAGTCCATATTACTATTGATATTTACTTCAACGTCTCCGACTTAACTATAGTCAAGAATTTCGTTGAACTTTCTGTTCTGATGTGGAATAACTTGACCATTCTCTGGTCATACCACAAGTCCAACCATTAAGGTAAACTTTATTTACCTTTAATGATTCAACTGTCATAATAATGTCGCAACATCTCACTTATTGCCGACATCTCACATCTGATTTCGACTGCATTAAATGCTTACTGATTGTGCATTCTGACATTCGGTATAATTTAATCGTACCCGAAAACTTATCTCATACTCATCTTTCTTCTATAAACCAACTTGGAAATCCTTCCATCTTCTTCAGCAATGGTCCAATCTCACCAATGGATTTAGCACTGCTAAAAATCCAAAAATTTCGATTCTTTTCTCCCTCTTAATATCATAAAGAGAATTTATCGAGCTCGAGTAGAAAGATTGAGAATACTCATGCTCAATAATATCCCAAATGATATAAGATGGCTGATTGAAGCAAAAGTTCGTGTATCTGGCGAGTATCCCAATGCATACAAGTATCTGTCAGGTATGGGTAAAAGCACTTTTGCCAAGAAACGTAGAGCAAAAAGAATAGGCGGCTGTTATAAATGTGCTCGCTTGAACTGTGACACTCGCTGTACTTCTTTGGGCTTTGTCTCAATTAATCGGGAAGATAAAATAACTTTCATCAAGAATGGCTTGAGTAAGGAATCTCTGGATCAAACTATTCAGCAAATTCTTGATACACATTCTAGTGGATATGTGCATCGAGAACTGACGTCTTTATGGCTTCTGTTCAAACATGAAGAAAAACTCTATAGTCTAGAAAATTTTATTTCCAATGATCATGTTTGTCAACATTGTTCTTGATAGTACCGATGTACTGTATATAAATCTTATCGCTTTTGACAGATAAGAGTCATTTAAGACTCAACTGCTTTCTTGTCGGAACTTCTCTTCTTTAAAAGGCAAATCTATCTTCTTAGCCAATTATCTCTCATAATAAATGGCTACTACCAAGTCTTCTCAAGGTTTCAAACATCTTCAGCCCATCAGAACTGTGTGCATTCTTGGTGGTTCTAAATTTCTAAACATTCCTCACACATCTATATTGTAAGCCAACTGGTGAAAGAGTTGGGAAAACATAAAATCACTATACTTTATGGAGGAACTAGTATCTATTTCCTTAACAACCTCTTAATGGCTGCTAAATGCTTTGATATCCAGGTGAGAAGTATCCTTCCTTTTTATCTCACTTCATCAAAGGTTGTCAAAGATTCTGCTACTTTGATGATAACTCTTTCAATTTATGAATGTTTGATGTCTATGATATCTGGTTCTGATGCTTTCATCGTTCTTCCTGGTGGATATGGAACTTTAATGACTGCTTTTACCCTTGCTACTTGTGCAGAAGTGAAATTTCATACCAAACCTATTGGTTTGTTGAATTTCAATAACTTTTTCCACCACTTGCTTGGATTTCTAGACGAAGGAGTGTATCAAACTTTTATATCTCCTTTCCAAAGAGAAATATTCAAGTCTGCTGACACTTCCTCTGAACTTATCAAGAAACTTCAAAACAGCATCTCAACAGTTCAAGATTATGTGGAGCCTCCAAGATTCAAACGCAAGCGAGCATTTGATCCTTTAGATCTATCTTTGTGAAACTACAGCCATGATGGGTGGCAGAGTTATGGAGTCTTGTGCTCTTGAGACGCACCCTCCCTTTATGCAATATAACTTTGTACTAGTTGAGATTTCCTTTATGCTTATCTGTATCTCCTTTTTCTGATATTTCTGTACTAGCATTTTAGAAATAAGGAAATTCTCAACAGTGTGCTCGAATCTTTGTCTTGCTTTTGACTTTCAATGATATTAGAATTTCCATCTATCAAGTAGATTGATTGTGCAAAATATACTCTTCTCTTATATACTTGATTCACACATTAGTACTACTTGTTTCTGGACTGAGATAACTTCTTGATTTAGTCAAGATTCTATGCTTCTTAAACTTTACTCAGTTGTGGTTTTGAAACTTTGCCTCGCGCATTCTAAAACCACTAACTATATGACTTGAACAGTATAACCCTTAATAAATAGCTATACTAAACTTTAAGGAAATTGTTAATTTTCCGAAAACACCTAGCTTGTGCTAGAGTTCCGGTTAATATCTTTCTAGCTTCTTCTCGCCATTTTTTACTTATGGCTTTTAACTCATCATTTATCTTTGGGGACAAATACTTTCTCCAAAGAGATAAAAAAACATATTAATCTTTACTTATTAAAAAGACTATCTTTAACTTTCACATGTCCAGATTACTCTTGCTTAACTTCAAAAATTCTTCCGAGAAGTTTAAATAATTATCTCGGTATCTGGAATGTAATACTTATTAACTGATATCTTTTAAGGTTCGATTTTCAAGTCTTCAGGTAAACTCGGACTAATAACCCTTATTTCAGGTTTCCATAATTTTCCCGCCTAGTGACTATTATATGTCGATACCTTAAACTTATACTCATTGGTTTCTGAAAAGTACTTTGTATAGTTGTACTGTTACTAACAAATACTAATACAAAATAACTTATAACTAAATCTCGAACTTTGCCAATTTTTAGCTTATGATATCTAACTGATAAGATATCAAAACTTCTGTCTTATAAAGATTAACTATTTTCTGAAACTTTATTTCTACGGTTCAGTTTCAAGCCTACAGGATCTTATCCGGCTTTTGGTTCTTATTTCAAACCCCCATGATTTATCCGTACTTTTTGGCTATTATATACTGAAATACCGTTACTTCTGGTACTTGGCTCAAATACATAATCAACATTTATAGTCAGATCTTAACTCAAATCTTAATCTGATGGCTTAACTTAGAATGTTCGAGTCTCTTTCTTGATCTAGTTAACTTGATAAACTAGATTTCAAACTTTAATACTTGAACATATAGACTGATTTCTAGAGTTCGGATATCTGAATTCTTATTGAGCATAGACTTAGAAAATTTGAATATATTTAAAAACTTTTATAAAAACTTTTAACAACACTTACTTGGTAGTCGGCGAAGTGTGAGTGTGGAGTGGTCGGTTTTCCTGAAACTGTTTTCTGAAACTTAAACTTTTAGTATACAGAGCACTTACTCTAGCTCTGATACCAGCTGTAACACCCCGCTCATCAGAGTAAATTTTTCGCAACTTTTACTTCGAAAATACTTATAACTCTTTCGAAATATTTTGCGACTAACTCGAGATGCTACTCAAACTCATCTTCTTGAAAATCCGTTTATCTTTAAACATTCCGTCTAATACTTCTCTAGACATAAAGAAAACAGATTTCCTTTGAACTTTGCATTTAACTGTACCATATTCATACTTCTCGAAATGGTATAAACTTGAAATCTGAAATTTATTAAAAATGCAAGTTCAATACTTAATGTGTATAGCGGAAATACTTAAAAACGTGGTTTATTATACAGACATATCAAATACTTAATAAATGTCCACTTGAAATAAGTGCACGACCACCACCACCACATCTCGAGCTCACACCTCCTGCCCGACTCTGTTACCTGAAAAACACAATGGGGGTGAGTACTGATCCTCTTGTACCCCGAAATCACCCATACTAAAGTAAACAGCAATAATAATACAATATCATGATCTTTGATATATATATAGACTGGAAATCTGTTCCAGTAACTTAAACTGAATCTGGCCGATATCTGATCGGATACTTGTGCACAATCTGATGGATATTTCTCAAGGCAACTCAAGCGGCCTCCATCAGAACTTAGGATATACTCTGAGAAAAATTTAAATGCCTCCTTATCCCAAGCGTATAAAGTTAAACTGTATACATACCTCGAACATGATATCAATATTATACTCAATGTAATACCCAGTCTGGGTCCCCACCTTTCTTCTTTTGAAAACTTTTGAAAAATGTAAGTGTTGCTCTTGGGTAGCTATATCTGCAAGCTACATAAAAATATAAACAAATATACTAAGTACTATGCTCGTATACTCAATAAGATTTAACTCTTACTTATCCTAATCTTAAAGATATTCAATAAGCTTAATATGTCTCAAATAAATATTAAGTCATCAAACATCTTAACTTTTTCTTAAACTTTTACTCAAGGTTAATTACTTAACCTTATATAAATCATATCTTCAAAATCATAGATATTGGTTTATACTCGCATGTCACTTAAATAACTCGAATGTGAAAATAACTAAATTTCACATTAAATTGATTGAGTACTTAAACTCAAAACATGCTTAACTTTTTCCAACATCATCAACATGATTTATAAACTCATCTTGATCTTTTACTCAATCAAATACTTAATTCATCATACATCATATCTCCCAAATTTTAAATATTAGCTTGTATTAAATTTTCACTTAATTAACTTGAAAGTGAAAATAAACTCAAGTCCTACTTCAACTTTTAATCATAACATTTAATCATGATATTAATATGTCATACTTAATACAATCTTTATAAGATTATATACTCAACATATTAAACTAAAACTTTGCCAAATTGCTCATCACTTATATGAGAATTGATCATAATAATCTCACTTTAATAACTTGATCATATCATGAATATTCTTGCATATATACTCATCTTTACATATATGCATTGTAATTATCATAACTCATTCATTTCTCATCTTCAAATCATGAAATTTAACAGTCATATTCTTAACTCATATTTAGACATTTCAACAAAATTTCATAATTTTATCATGCATATATCTCGACTTATGCAAGTTTAAAGTTGCTGTTGGAAACAAGTACATAAAATTTAGCTTGCATGATAAAATTTAAAAATTCATATCTTGAGTTATACTAAACTAAATGAGTTGATTCTTGATCCTATGTACTCCTATTTTACACATGAAATAACCATAGGAAGCATAGATTTCCAAATTGTTCATAGCTAGGTAAAAATCTCATCATAACTGAACACATATGACATATATATGAGCTGGAAATAACTTATTTTCTAGCATGCCTATATTCATATAAAACTTTAATATCTAAGTCATATAAAAACATTATTAAACACTTAATATCATCTACTAAACGTGTAAACTCATTATCAAAACATGAACTTAAGCATGTAACTTTTAAGATAAGTAAATTACCTCCTTCTTGCTAGAGTAAAACTTGATTCTTTACTTCAAATTCTTCACTTCTCCAAAGTTTCTCCTACTTATTCTCTCTTACACTCTTATATAACTTTTGGTACTTAACTTTGGTGTAAGAACTCTGATTTTTAGGCCTCTATTTATATTCATAAATTAGCAAGACATCATAATGGAGTGAAGAAATGAACAAAATAAACAATTTAAACTTATAAACTTAATTAATCATAAACTATTTTATGATTAACTTGTATTCTTATCTCAACATAATTAATCATAAAAAATGGCCTATAGTTATAGCCATGAATGAGCTTTTTGGTAGATAAAACTTATTCCACCAAGTTTAATAAAATTCTCACCAATTGTTGAAAAAAAATGCTAACTTAAAGACTTAGCAAAACTTTGTTGTGATTTTCTCATCTCATTCTCACCAATTGATGACCAAAATTTCGTGCTTAATGTGATGTAATTGATTCCATATATTATTGAAAAAATTTCACCATTCATCATATGAAAATCTTTGGAACAAAATAATAAAAATAATAAAAATCATCCTTTTTTATTACTTATGCATTTTCTATCAAAATGGCTGATTTTTAAAACTCTTTTACTGAAAAGTAATGCTCATATAAGGTCTTGGATCATGCTAATAAACTGAGAATAATACAATTTACGGAACTCAATTCGGACTTAAAACGAACGTTTACCGTAAAACTGAAAATTCTAAAATTTAAATTCTTTACTCACAGTTTTTCTTCAATTTAATGAACATATTGCTTCTTAGGATCTAATATAATTATCTTGAAATATTCTACATTTACGGAACCACATTCGGACTTAAACCGAACGATTACCGTAAAACCGAAAATTCTAAAAATTTCGGTTTCTCTTAAAATAATTTAAATAGACTATAATGTCTAAATAAATTTTCTCACTTCTTTGAACATTTATCACTTAAATGTTCATGGATACTTAACCGCACTTCGAGACTTAACTTGTATCAACTTATGCTAAGACTCAATATTATGATCTTATCTTGATGACATAAACACTTAGAAAAATTCTAAGTATTTAGTACTAAGGCTCGGCTATTTCTTAATTAAGTTCAACTCATGACCGAACATACTTGGGTTCAGTTCACTACTTATCTTAAACGATTAATCAAAATATACTCAATTTCGATTATTCGTCATCTTATATTAATTAATCCCGTCTTATAAATCCATTTATAAAAATAAACAGACCGGAATTAATTAATTACTGAACTGACTCGATTACTGAATAATATTGAACCGAGAATACTTTCGACTTAAAGTCGAATTTTTAACTGAATAACTTAATAACTGGCTCGGAACTAGGAATGAGCATTATTAATAAAAGTAATTAGTTCATACTTAGAATAATTACTTTTATTAATTACTGAATGGGATATTACAAATTCACTTGGAACTCGAGATGGCTGAAGCTCTCCTCCCCCGGAGCTGCTCGCGCGCGGCAAGGGGCTGGGGACTTTGGCCTCGGTTTCTCTCCTCTCTTATCACTATATGCGAGTGTTTAACTGACCAAGAGCTCACAAAAACTAAAGAATAAGGTCCTAAATAGGCTAAGAGGATGGAGCTTACAAGGTTGGTCAAAGGGAGACCAAATGTAGTGAGATTCCTCCACTTAGGTGCATGGTATTTAGGGCTGGTCTTGGGACATGCTATGCACGGTTTTGGAGAGAATCTTGGTGGAGTTTGCAGAGTATTTTAATGTGAAGAAGCAGGTCTGGTCGGGGGTGGGGGACAAGGGCTGCACATGCACAATAAACTATTCATATTCCATCATGCACTAGCATTAAAATAATCCCCATGCTAATTGTCTTTGCTTAAACCTTTGTTAGGGCAACTTAAGCTCCATTAGTCCCTCATTAAGTCCTGATTACTCGCATGAAATGGGTCATGAGGAAATTGGGCCGAAAATCCAAGATTTTGGCTCAAAATGGTGGGCCTGCCACGCTGCCGCACTGGACCTCGCTGCTGGGCACGGCCTGCTGTTCTGGCACGGCCTGGGCGCGGCCTGCTGGGTTGAGCACGGGGTCTGTGCGGGCTGCTCGCGTGGGATAAGCTTGGGCCGGGTATAAGGGGTTAGGAAGGGTTCTCAACACTTAGAAAAATTTTAGAAATAATGTGCTAAGTCTAGGACAAAGCCTTGGGCTCGGTGGCACATGGTTGGGCGCGGGTGCGGGTGCTTTGGCACGAGCGACTCGGTTAAGTGCTAGGCTCAATTATTAAATGTCCAAGGCTCGACTTTGATATTTCAATACACTTAGAAAAATATTCTAAGTATCGAAATACCAATTCTCGGCTATACTCGGGATTTACTAGAAAAATGACTCGGAACAAACTAGGGTTCGAAGCAAAATAAATTCTTGAGTCGAATAGCTATAATTTAACAACCCAAATTAATGGATTAATCTTGACTTAAACTTGATATAGAATATTCCAAAGAATAATCTATTATATTTGAGCATTTAGCATATAAAATATAACTCGAAAAATTTTGAAAATTACAAATTTCACTTATAGTCGAGCAGTGAAACCGTTCTTAATATTATTACTGATTTGGGGCGTTACAGCGCGACTACAGGCGAGGCTCGCGGTTGCGCGCGGCTGAGCTTGGGTGAGGTCTGGTCGTGATCGGCGGCGACGACGGATTTCCGGCGAGGACGACCGCGGCGGACGGCGGCGGTCGGCTGGGGAAGATGGCCGAAAAATGTGAAGGTTTGGGGTTTGATATAATATCACCTTAGAGCCTTCTAATGAACTACATAGACACCTAATTCAATTAATCTTGGTGGAACAATTTATCGAATTTCTCAAACACTTAATCAAGACAATTTTTCTCTCTTAAGAAGATGGAAAAATCGAGTGGTGCAAGTCATGTACAAGAGGTTGGGACATGGTGTATTTATAGGCTTTATTAGGGACCTTAAAGAGGTGCCAAATATGGGCTTATCCCATTAGGCCAATGAATCATAATTCTACTCCACTTATTAATCCCAATTAGGTCATGATTTCTTTCTCAACATCACCTTCTCGAAGACTCTCAAGTCTCCTAACCCTAGATAATATTCTAGAAGGAATATTCCCTATCTCATGGAATAATAAATATGGAATAAAATTAATTTCTAAAGTCCTAATAAAATTAAATAATAATATATCCCACTAGAATATTATTATTGCTCTCCCCATCTGGCTCCAATTTAATCAATTAAATCAAACCTCAACTTGATTAATATATATTAATCTAATTGACCGATTTACCTCCCCATGTTTAAGATATAACGTCCGTCGATTAATTCAATTACTTACAAGATAATTAATCAACTTCTTATTTATTTTCGAAATTAGTACCACTTAGAACTTTAATCATTGTGTTGGATAAACATCCACCTGCAGGGTTTAACACAACATTCCTTCCTGAGCTCATTTTGGGGACGTCATCAATTCAGTGTACTGTAACACGACTACCATATATAATTTATAATAGCACGCTATATAAACATTCTCATTTACCAAAATACTGAGTATGTCATCCTAACAAAATAGGAATCACCCTTGGTAAATTAAATAAACAAGTAATGAATGTACACGCCTATTTTTTTATTATCTTACAGCTTTAGAGAACGCATCAATCACTGAAGGTATAGATTACAACAACGATCAATGAGTCTCACAATCTTATCCTTCCGGTGGTCCTGTTCAATACTTAACATAAGTACTAGTGTAATTCTCAAGTCAAGGTGAACTGAATCAAGAATACACTACAATCTTTTTCTAAGTAGGGTCTCACTGCCAGTCTAGACTGTGCACAAATAATTTAGTCTTACAAGGAACCGATAGATGACCTTTCTGTTCGAGACACCACGAACCACACTATCTCAATGTAAGACAAGAAGTATGATTGCATAAATAAATAAACTGCAAGCATATGTACTTTGACTTAAACATGATTGCCAGATCAAATTAGAATTGTTCATATCTGAAAGCCAAGCTTTTACAGCATATCTAACAATCTCTCACTCAAGCTTAATAAGCTCATGGCTATCACTAACCACAATTTTCTTTCAATCTAATTCTCAAAGACTAGTCTAATATGTCGTCCTAACATATGACTCCCATTCCTTCTACGTGTCTTGAAAAGACTTTTGCCAGTAGGCTCTTCATAAAAGGATCTGCTAGGTCGTCCTCTGACTGTATCTTGGCAACAACGACTTCTCCTCGTCCAATGATTTTTCGTATCAGGTGGTACTTGTGCTCTATGTGTTTACTCGCTTTATGAGTTCGTGGCTCCTTCGAATTTGCTACTGCTCTGTTGTTATCACAGAACACTGTAATGGCAGCGGGCAAACTCGGCACCACGTCAAGATCGAGGAGAAAATTCCTGAGCCAGACAACTTCTTTCGCTGCCTCTGAGGCTTCTACATACTCAGCTTCTATGGTTGAGTCTGCCACGCATTTCTTCTTGATACTCCTCCATACAACGGCTCCTCCTCCTAAAGTAAACACAAACCTTGAGGTTGACTTGCTTTCGTCCCGGTCTGCCTGGAAGTCAAAATCGGTGTAACCCAACGGAAGCAATTCATCTGCTTGGTAAATCAACATGTACTCCTTAGTCCTTCCCAGGCACTTGAGTATATGCTTTACCGCAGACCAATGTTCCGGCCCTGGATTACTTTGATATCTTGCTACCATTCCTACTACATAACAGATATATGGTCGCGTACACAACATCGCATACATGAGACTTCTTACTGCCGACGCATAAGGAACTACCTTCATGTCTTCTATCTCTTGAGGAGTCTTTGGGGACATCTTTTTAGATAGAGCGATTCCATGTTGGAAGGGCAAATCCCCTTTATTTGAATCATGCATGTTGAAACCCTTTAGAACAATATCTATGTATGTAGATTGGGATAGGCACAACTTTCTCTTATCTCGGTCCCGAATGACCTTGATACCGAGAACGTGTCCTACTTCTCCCAAATCCTTCACATCAAACTACTTGGATAACCATACCTTCACGTTTGATAACATTTTCACACTGTTTCCAATGAGAAGAATGTCATCTACGTACAGCACTAGAAACACCACCACACTTCCTTCACTTTTCTTGGACACACAGTGCTCATCCGGACATTGGGTAAATCCATACGATTGGACAACCTCGTCAAAACGAATGTTCCAAGACCTTGAAGCCTGCTTCAGCCCATAATTGGACCTTTTCAGCTTACAGACCAAATGCTCTTGTCTCTTTGCAATGAATCCTTCTGGTTGCTGCATATAGATGTCCTCGTCCAAATTCCCATTAAGGAAAGCAGTCTTAACATCCATTTGCCGAATCTCATAATCCATATGAGCGGCTACAGCCAAGAGAATCTTGATGGATTTCAGCATAGCTACCGGCGAAAAAGTTTCTTCATAATCGATCCCTTCTTTCTGAGTATACCCTTTCGCAACAAGCCTAGCTTTGAAGGTTTCAACCTTCCCATGTGCTCCTCTCTTTCTCTTATAGAACCATTTGCATCCAATGGCATGCACGCCACTGGGTGGTTCTACAAGATCCCAGACCTGATTGAAATCCATAGAATCCATCTCAGACTTCATCGCCTTTTGCCAAGACTCTACGTCCCGATCTTGGAGTGCCTTATTGTATGTCCATGGGTCGATTTGAAGAACATCCAGGACGGCCTCAGAAGACTCTCCCAGACCCATGAATCGTTCGGGATACTGGACAACCCTCCCACTACGACAAGGTACTACTTTCTCCGGTGCATCATCAGCGATACATGTTGTAGTACTTTGTGGTGTAACATCTAGCGCACTCGGTATTGAAGTACTCACTCCCTTTACCTCCTTTAGGACATTCTACTACCGGGCTTATGATCTAACACATAGTCTACTTCCAAGAACCTTACATTCGTGCTAACGATCACTTTCTGGTCCTCAGGACTATAGAATAGACCACCTTTTGTTTCCTTAGGATATCCCACAAATAGCCTTACTTCTGTTCTAGGTTCCAACTTATCAGTATCGGTTCTCAGCACATGTGTTGTACTACCCCAAATCCAGAGATGTCTTAGACTGGGTTTGTGCCCAGACCACAACTCCAATGGTGTAGACGGTACTGATTTGGAAGGTACTCTGTTCAGAACGTAAACTGCTGTTTTTAAGGCATATCCCCAGAACGAATCGACTAACGTACTATAACTCATCATTGCCCTAACCATCTCCATAAGAGTTCTATTCCTTCATTCTGCTACGTCATTCTGCTGGGGAGTGCCCGAAGCAGTTAGCTGGGAGATAACCCATTATCCGTCAAGTAGTCTCTAAATTCATTCGAGAGATATTCGCCACCACGATCAGATCGTAATGGCTTGATACTTTTTCCTAACTGCTTTTCGACAACCGCCTCATACTCTAAAAATTTCTCAAAGCATTCAGACTTGCGGTGCAATAGAAAAATGTACCCATATCTCGAGTAGTCATCGATAAACGTAACGAAGTACTCGAAACCACCTCTCGCTTGAATAGACATAGGACCACATAGATCGGAATTAACTAGCCCTAACAAATCTTCGGCTCTATTCCCCTTTGATTTAAAAACCCTCTTAGTCATTTTGGCTTCCAGGCAAGATTCACAAGTTGGAAAAGCATCGACTTCTAACGACCCCAAGGGCCCGTCTGCTACCAATCTTTGAATCCTCCTAAGGTTTATATGACCAAGTCTTAGATGCCAAAGATATGTTTCGTTCATTTTCGAAGGTTCCTTTCTCTTATTCAGACTGATGAATTAAAGTAATTGTCTCTGTTGTAGTGGAAATGACTTTGGCCTTAGAATATATAGATTGTCTACTAACAAACCACGACATAAGAACTTTTTGCCAAAACGAATAATAACTTCATTATTGAAAATAGCAGAAAAACCGTTCAAAAAAACTTAGAAACTGAAATCAAATTCTTTCTAAAAGTAGGAACATAAAGACAATCCTTCAAATCCAAAGTTCTATCTTAGCGAAGTTCTAAATAAACATCTCCCACTGCAACTGCTGACGCTATAATAGCATCGCCCAAGTAGATGGTGACTTCTCTTTCCCTAAGCCGTTTAGTTTCCTGGAACCCCTGCATTGAATTGCAGACATGATCAGTGGATCCTGTATCTACACACCAGGTACTGGTAGATAAAACCGCTAAACATGTTTCAACGACTAATGAAAAAGATGTACCTTTATCGCCCTTCTTGAGGAGAGGGCAGTCAGCCTTCCAGTGTCCCTTTTGCTGGCATTTGTGGTACTTGTCCTTCGGCTTCTTCGTAGCTTGCTGAGGTCGCGCATCATTCATGACCGCTTTGCCCTTTCTTGGGGACTTCTTCCTCTTCCTACCCTTAGAAGGCCTGGAAGAAGAACCTTCACCCCACTGGGCAACCATCGCCTGGGCTTTGTGACGAAACATGCCCTCTGCCGACTGAAGCTCAGCAACAAGTTCCGGAAGAGTCATCAATATCTTATGCATGTTTTAATTCAACCAGAATTGTTCGATGCTTTTAGGCAAAGACTGGAGCACTATATCAACCTGGGTTTCCCCGTCAATAAAAGCCCCAAGAACCTCCAGCTCATTCAGCTGGGCCATCATAGCAAGAACGTGTTCCCTCACGGGAGTGCCCTCACGCATGGTCATATTCATCAAAACCCTCATGGCTTCTTGTCGGGCAGCCCGAGACTGATGACCAAACAACTCCTTGAGATTAAGAAGCATCTCTGCTGCAGTGTCCATAGACTGATGTTGATGTTGAAGTACATTTGACAAAGATGCCAAGATGTAACACTTCGCCATCTCGTCAGCCTTTTTCCACCGAGCATACACCTCTTTCTCTTGGTCTGGTGCATCATATCCAAGTTAACACTATATCCAAGTTCCTTTTCCAGTCAATATAATTGGGACCAACAAGTTTGTTTTCTTTGAGAATTACGGACAACGGATTGAAAGACATTTTGAATTCCTAGGATCATGCAAACATAGTTTTTACTCAGTCAAGTATTTTTGAATTTAACATCAAATATTGATCCCTTAAAAACAATATTTAAATAAATTCACTGACACCTCAAAACACCGAATCCCCGCAGGCCACGGAGTGTGGACGTCTACGGTTCAAGCCATCATAAGAGGAGGGATTAATCCCATTAAGTAACATACCAACAAATCATTACTTAATTAAGAGCCAGTTCATCTTTTGGCCAGCGCTAAATAAAACAACCTTTTCCTTTGAGAATATCGTAATTATTAGAACTTTAAGTGTAACCCATTAATTGATACTATGTTTACTATCAAAATTATATGTCCATCTTTGGATGACCCGTAAGCTTTTGAAATAGCTCACTATAACCATCCTGAAGGAGATCCATTCTTGTGAACTGTGAAATAAACCGTCCTTTGGGCTCGATTTAAAACATTTCACTAACAAACCTATAACGGAGGCCTTGGATGTAATTTATTTCAATCCATTACACACTTAATATAATTTTAATTATAAGGGATTTTCCTAGACATGCTCATATTTCAATTTGCACATAAAGCAAATAAGGACATGCATAATTAATGAGCAATAATAAACTAGGAACTATAATCTAACTACTATGGCGATTAATTAATCTCCAATGTTACGGAGAAACACAATCTTGTCCTTTGCTTGAATGTGTTTTCCGTCTCAGGAATTGGAACACCCCTTTCGCAGTGACTCCCACTCTTCATCTTGTATAGGTTGTCTCCGGGAAAGTCGCCATTGGATTCATCACCATGGCATCTGTCTGTGTGTTTGTCACCTCGCCCCGTCGAGTTTGGTCCACATCTGTCGGATCAATAATGAATAATAACAACAACTATATAATTCATCCTATGACCCGCGCAGGAGTTGTACACGAGTTTTCTATGAAAGCAATAAACTATGCAGTGTCCCACTGCGCGAATAATTTATTACAAGAACCCAAAAACTCCTCGATATGTTCGAGGCTTATAAAACACCATACATTCAAAACATGAATTAAAATCATACATACAGGCCATAATAGTCGGATTCGAAATCACCTGCATACAATTGCAATTTCTAATCTACTATGCCGTTGCGTCCATACACAATTAATTCATGTAAACAGGTAAGTCCTAATTCAAACTGTGCACAAAGTTAAATTAATCTGGGCTCTGATACCAGTTGTTGGGTTCTATGAGGAACGTCAACGACATGCACAATATTCAACTTATCGAAATAAATCCTAATGCAGTGGAATCTATAGTTAGGATTGGGAAATTACCTTTTAAAATTTTTACCGACTCAGAGACGTTTTTTATTTCCTTTGATGGAGATCGTCTGATTACCACAACTCAATCGGTTGAAGAGTTTAGCTTTGTCGACTCTAGTCGAGTATTGAATCACAAACGGATCACCGGAACGAACTTCTCAGGCTCGGGCTGGTTGGGCAGGTTCGGTTCACGTCTCGGGTCGGGTAGGGTCGCAGCAGCTCGGGTCGCGGACAAATGCGAGTCACGGTCTGGTGCAGATTGCGGTCTGGTGGTCGGGACGCGCTGGCAGACTGAGGCGGTCGCTGGACGTGCGCGCATGCTGTGCAGGAGTCCTAGGTTGACGCGGACAAGGGCTCGGGCAGGCGGCAAAAGCGTGCGGGTGTCTTAGGTCGCCGAGGATTAGGCGCGCGGGGACTGGGCTACGCGGATAGTGCACCGCATGTTTCCTGGGCGTGCGTGGTATCCTAGGCAAGCGAGGGAAGCTGGGCACGTGGATCACAGTCGCTAGGATCAGGGATGATGATCGCGAGCAGAGACGGCGAGGCACAAGCAAAGACGGAGAGGCACGAGCAGGACGATCGCCACGGCACTTTGTGGCTTGGACCTGGGTGCGATGTTTGGCTGTGCGCAACTGCGGGTGAGGCTCGCGGTTGCGCGCGGCTGAGCTCGAGCAAGGTCTTGGTCGCGATCGGCGGCGACGACGCATTTCCGGCAAGGACGACGGCAGCGGTCGGCAGGGGAAGATGGCCAGAAAATATGAAGGTTTGGGGTTTGATATAATATCACCTTAGAGCCTTCTAATGAATTACCTAGACACCTAATTCAATTAATCTTGGTGGAGCAATTAATTGAATTTCCCAAACACTTAATCAAGATAATTTTTCTCTCTTGAGAAGAAGGAAAAATCGAGTGGTGCAAGTCATGTACAAGAAGTTGGGACATGGTGTATTTATAGACTTCATTAGGGACCTTAAGGAGGTGTCAAATATGGGCTTATCCCATTAGGCCAAGGAATCCTAATTCTACTCCACTTATAATCCCAATTAGGTCATGATTCCTTTCTTCTAACATCATCTTCTAGAAGACGCTCAAGTCTCCTAACCCTAGGTAATATTGTAGAAGTAATATTCCCTATCTCATAGAATAATAAATATGGAATAAAATTAATTCCTAAAGTCCTAATAAAATTAAATAATAATATATCCCACTAGATTATTATTATTGCTCTCCCCATTTGGCTCCAATTTAATTAATTAAATCAAACATCCACTTGATTAATAAATATTAATCTAATTGACCGATTTACCTCCCCATGTTGAAGATATAACGTCCGTCGATTAATTAAATTACTGACAACATAATTAATCAACCTCTTATTTATTTCCGAAATTAGTACCACTCAGAACATTAATCATTGTGTCGGATAAACATCTACTTGCAGCTCATTTCGGGGGCGTCATCAATCCAGCGCACTGGAACACGATTACCATAAATAATTTATAATAGCACTCTATATAAACATTCTCATTTACCAAAATACCAAGCATGTCATCCTAACAAAATAGGAATCACTCTTGGTAAATCAAATAAACAAGTAATGAATGTACACGCCTATTTTATATTATCTTACAACTTTAGAGAATGCATCAATCACTGAAGGTATAGATTACAACAACGATCAGTGAGTCTCATAATGTTATCCTTCCAGTGGTCCTGTTCAATACTTAACATAAATACTAGTGTAATTCTCCAGTCAAGGTCAACTGAATCAAGAATACACTACAGTGTTTTTCCAAGTGGGGTCTCACTGCCAGTCTAGACTGTGAACAAATAATTTAGTCTTACAAGGAACCGATAGGTGACCTTTCTGTTCGAGACACAACGAACCACACTATCTCAATGTAAGACAAGGAGTATGATTGCATAAATAAATAAACTACAAGCATATGTACTTTGACTAAAACATGATTGCCAGATCAAAATACAATTGTTCATATCTGAAAGCCAAACTTTTACAGCATATCTAACACAATGTTCCCACCACTGGAAATCAAGTTGAACCAAAAAGGGATCCACCCTTGAGGATTCAGAAAGCTCATCCATCTGAACTGGTTATTGGAGATTTGAATGAGAGGGTAACCGGGAACTCAAAAACATCAATTAAAGAAATCATGGGAATTTCACACTTTGCATTCTACACTTCTTTGATGGAAAAGGGGGCTCCAAAGGATGAGTGTTGGATATCTGCCATGCAAGAAGAATTGAAGCAATTCACTCGAAATGATGTCTGGGAACTTGTCCCTAAACCTTCATCAGGAAATGTCATCAAAACCAAATGGATCTTCAAAAACAAAACCGATGAGTTCGGTAATGTGACTCGTAATAACGCCAGATTGGTTGCACAAGGGTACACTCAGACTTAAGGAGTGACTTTGATGAAACCTTTTCTCCGGTTGCAAGGCTTGAATCTGTATGTATATTTTTTTCAATTTCCTGTCTAATGAAGTTCATTGTCTACCAGATGAACGTGAAATCGACATTTCTGAATGGAATATTGCACGAGAAAGCTTATGTGAAGCAGCCTGAAGGGTTCAAAGACCCCAGTAACCCTAATCATGTCTACAAACTCAAGAAGGCACTATATGGTTTGAAACAAGCACCTCGTGCTTGGTATGAAAGACTTACGATGTACCTTCTGGAGAAGGGATTCAAGCGCGGCGGAGTCGATCAAACATTCTTTGCACTAAAAACCAATACTAACTTGCTGGTGGTTCAAATCTATGTAGATGACATCATCTTCGGGTCAACCTCGAAGAAACTGGTTAATCACTTTGTTGAGCTAATGTCTTCGGAATTTGAGATGAGTCTGGTAGGTGAACTTTCATATTTTCTTGGTCTTCAAGTGAAGCAAGGTAAAGATGGTATCTTTTTGCATCAAAGTAAGTATGCTAGAAACCTTGTTAAAAAGTTTGGTCTTGAAAATGCTAAAAGCCCTCAAACTCCTATGGACACTCATGTAAAAGTGTTTAAAGATGATGAAGGTACATCGGTAGATTAAAAACATTATAGAAATATGATTGGTAGTCTCTTGTATCTTACTGCCAGCCAACCTGACATTCGTTTTAGTGTTGGACTTTGTGCCAGGTACCAGTCTGCTCCCAAAGAATCCCATATGAAGGCAGTCAAGCACATCATCAAATATGTTGGAGGTACATCTGACTGTGGGTTATTTTACTCTGCTGATACGAACCTACATCTTACAGGTTACTGCGATGCAGACTGGGTGGGAAATCTTGATGATAGGAAAAGTACTTCCGGTGGTTGTTTCTATATTGGAATGAACCTAGTCTCCTGGTTTTGCAAGAAACAAAACTGTATCTCCTTATCTACTGCAGAAGCTAAATACATTGCCGCTGGGAGTTGTTGTTCTCAATTGGTCTGGATGAAACAAATTCTCTCTAAGTATGGAATGAAGGTACATTCGGCTCAACTGTTTTGTGACAACACTAGTGCAATAAATATTTCAAAAAATCCCGTCCAACTTTCTCGTATCAAGCATATAGACATTCTCTATCACTTTATTCGTAATTTGGTGGAGGACGGAACTATTGTGTTGGATCATGTACCTACAAATGATCATCTTGCTGACATTTTCACAAAAGCACTTGATTCAAAACGATTTTTGTCACTAAAGAAATCCTTAGGAATATGTGCTACATAATATCTATGCATGTTGTGTCTTTTGCATTTGTATGTGTGTGTGTGTGTGTGTATATATATATATATATATATATATATTTATTGTTTCGCATATTAGAGTTATCTTGCATTTAGGCATAATAGTATGTAGGTTCATCCTAAGAACCTTCCTTGAATAATTTGTCGTTGGATAAATAATTGATGTTCTATGGACTCTAACTGGTCATTTTGGTTGAGCTCGTCACAATGATCATTTAAAAACTAATTGTAAGAGGTGCTCTCGTGAAAGTAGGCATCGGGCAACTGTCACATGAGGTGTTTCCATGATCACCTGTGAAACGAGTTACGTGCTTAAAAATAATTGAGGTGTGATAGTTGCAGGTAGTCATCCTTTGTGGATGCAGATTCATTTGTGAAATAAGGTTGGCCATCTTTCAAGCCCTCTCAGAATATTCAAAAGAAATTTTTTCGGGATGATTCACACTTTAAGTAATGGGCTTGACATTGGAGTATAGTTAATGTTAGTAAGTGAAATGGTGTGAAAGTTCATAGAACGAAGTAAGTTCATCAATAGTATTGGGGCTGACTTGCGAATGAAAATTTCGTTCTTTGCTAAGAGAAAATGATGAATGAACTTATTTTAATTCCGTGGTGTATAAAAATGGAGATATAAGGCTGAGTTGGTTTCGTAAAAATTCTTATCATCTTATTAGTGTCGAGCTCTTTAAAAATTGATTTGGGAAGATCTTTAGAACAATCGATGAAAATATTTTTTGACATTGTATGATTGGGAGTATCTTGGTTATTGCTTGATCAATAAATTATTTAGGCATGTACATAAAATTTTCCTTGTGACTAATTGTGTTTCGATTTTGTGTCAAAATTATTTTTGGTACAAAATCTGATCAAAGTTTATTATTGGGAGGCTTCGTCAATATTTTGGTAAGTTTTCTTTTGGAGGGAACGGTTTTATTTTGTGCATTAAGTGTTGGGCAAGTTTTGAAATTCAAATTGTACAGTTGAACCGTCATATGGTAACTTGCCTCGTCAACCGAAATTCCTTTAACCTATATCTATCATATCACTGTCTCTCATCTCTCTCTCAAATATATCAAATGTCTAATTTTTCTCATCTCTCCAAAAAATTATCTAACATTCCTTACCTGTGTGAAGCTCTTCCATTTGAAAGCATGCCTAAATCCAAACAGGGAAATGTGAAGCTGAAGAAGAATGTTCCTCAACCTTCTCGGTGTTCAACACGTCAATGCCAAACTACTGAAACTCCAGCAAATCTCACTCCTTCCGACATGGCAACCAAAAAAGTTCAACCTTCTCAGAATGTCGAAACTTGGGTTTCCCCAAGCCCTAAAAAGTCCTCCACGGCAAAGGTGGCTACTCCTGACGTTGCGGGTAGTAGTGAAAAAGGTGGAAAAGGCTCACCCTCCGTCGCTAAGTCCCCTAAAAAGAGAAAGAAGGTCCCAGTGGTTACTACCGGAAAACCGAAAAAGGCAAAGAAGACCATCACTGTTACGCCCCACTTTTATTTGACGAAAATCAGTATAAAATTTTCAAATTTATTTCAAAATCACTTATGGCGTTACTATTTTCAATTCAATAATCAATCAATTTCAATGCTCAATCCTCAATCATCATTTCAATTATCAATAATTCAATCATCAATAATCAATACTGCAATCCAATACCGAAACCGGGCTTCCGAAATTCATAATATCTAGGGAGTACACTCCCTATCAATAATCCAATATTCAATATTCCAAAATGCAATAATATCAAAAGAAAGTTCAATAGGCGGACGCAACAATCAAATGAATAGATCACCACTCGCGTCCCTCGGCCGTGCCCGCATATAATAACCTGCATCCATGAAGAGCAGGTGGGGGTGAGCACAAATAGAAACCGTAGTGCTCACCACTATGCAATAAACATTATATACAATAATATAACAGTAATCAGTAATAAATCAGGTATGGTCGCAGCATGTATACGAAACAATTATTCTATCCCAATCTCCCATCAATAATATCAGTAATAGACTCACGTTCACACCTACGCATAGACTACTGCTGACTATATATCGAATGCCCTTCGGTCCTACATCGAGTGCCAGCCAGTAGGAGTAAACCAACCCGTCGGCCAAGACCTACAAATTGGTCTTACAAACGGGGATCACCAGCCGATGGCCCATGCCCCGGTCTTACGGCCATACAATAATAAAGGAGACTACCCATCGGGTACGTTCTATAGCTACGGGGATAATCTTTCGACGGCTGGTACAGCTCACATCGAAGGCTACATGGTTCACATGCATACATTGATCATACCACAAATTATACATTAATAACATTTATAGCATAGCAAATTTTAAATAAAACCCACCTGGTAGTTCGGATTGATGATAGCAAAAGCAGAAAGAAAGTAGGTCGAGACTTGACTCCTCAAACACCTACATTAAGTCCAGATGCTACAATCAACATCTATCTTGACACTATTTGACTTAAACGGAAAACACAATCATACTTAGTCGAACTTGATTCGGCTAAGTTGTTCGTGAAGTCCTGTGGACGTTGAAACATTTAGACTCGACACTAAGACTCAACCAATTACACAAGGGAATTCACATAATCACAATCAAAGATTGACAATTCAAACACACAAAGAAACAGAAGGCGAGTCGATTCACAGTTTTTAACACAATAATCATATTTCGAAAATACTAGTCAATAACCACATAAACAAGTTGGTCAGGTTGCCCTATGAATTAGCCTCTGAAATTTTAACACAAAATTAACCTCCCAGTACTTAGAAAGACCACCAAGTTTCAGCCCCAAACTCATTATACACGATTTATTAAAATTCATACAAGTAAACAACAAAAACGAACATAAATTCACATCCAGTCCTAATGAACGAATCAGGAGTCGACATTTTAACACCATAAACTACAACATGTGAAACAACATGTAAAAATTTCAGCCCTTGACATCAACTACGAATTTTAAAAATTCATACAAGATCCTGCAGTTTTCAAATTTTAATTAAAACCGAACCAATTTGAACTCCAATAATTCTAATATTTTAAAAGCATGAAATACACCACAAAACAGGCACTTCAACCAAAAATAAGAATTTTTCAGCATCAGACAATTTATCATAATTAAAATAATTTTTGGCAGAAACACGAAATAGTTTATTTACCTAAGTTAACGGAGTCCAAAAATTATGAAAATTTTACACAGCAAGCAAACATGGCATAGACACAACATACTCGAAATTCAGACAATTTGGAGCACTACACAATTTCTTATGCATTTAACATGAATCTGACCAGAAAACATTTTAATTAATTAAATTAGCTACAAGCCATGAAAAAGTATGAAATTTTTACACGAGCTTCACATTCATCAGAGGGCCTTACTCACAAAATTTCACTTTGATCCGAGTAGTATACAATTTATCATGATTTTATTACGGAAACAACCACTAAACAATTTCGACAATTTATCAAAGACTCGATTTACGACGAAATTGCCCGAGGTCTTCACCATAAGACCAAGGAGTCTATAAGGTTCCTATCCACAACAACTTAATCACGAATTGACGAGGTCTCGTTCGATTTCTCAAAATCGAAGAGCTCGTCTACACACAATCAACATGTTGAACCGAATCGAACACATTAAATTATAGACATATAATAAGTTGCATAGCATGTTCAAGACGTCAATTAAACACGAAATTAACGGGAGGGATGAGCCTCTGTACCGTTCTCGGGAATACGTTCGAAAAACGGCCGAAGGAAACGAACAGTAGGGACGGCGAACACACGGTGGCGCTCGACGGTTTACGCGCGGCTCGCGGTGGACTCACAGAGGAGCCGTAGGGTCGCGGCCTTCCTTGACTGGGCTCGGTTGAGATTCGTGGTGGAGCAGCAACTGCAGTACAGCGGAGACGGGGGCTGCGCGCGGTGGTGGGTCGCCGGAAGGGGCTGCTAGCAGAGGTTGGTCTCGCCAGCTAGGGGACGGCGGAGGAGGAGTTGCAGCGGCTCGTCGCGGAGGATAAAGGGCCATCGGAGGTTGCTGGGGTTCACGCTCTGGATGCTCGCCGGCGAGAGAGAGGGCTCGCGGCGCTGCTGTTCACGTCGCGGCGCTGCTGTTCACGTCGCGGCGCTGCTGTTCACGTCGCGGCGGAGCAGGGCTTCGCGGCGCGGAGAGGTCGCCGCTGTGATGATGCTCGACGGTAAGTGGCGATGGTGATCAGATTTCCAGAGGGGAGATGATGGCGTGAAAAGAGGACGGCAGCGACTGGTTCGCGTGGTGGACAACTCGCCGGTGGGAAAAGGCTCTCGATTTGTTATGAACGGAATTTCGCAGAGAGGCGACATGGATGATTGACGCAAGGGGGAAAGGTTATGGCTGCGATTAGAAATTTGACGAGAGGAGGGTCAGCAACGGGATTTTCTTCCTTCTGGCCGAGCGAGGATTACAGGAGAGAAAGAGAGAGAAAGAGAGAGAGAGATTTTGATGAGGGTTCGATCAGAATTTACAAAGCTGCGGGGTGATTTGCGTCATCTGACCAAGAGGGATAGAGATATTTAAAGACTAGGGTTACTAGTCTTGTCACACAAGAACACACACACACGCACAATGGAGAAAACCAGGCGAGTCAGTCGGTTCATGGGTCGTGCATGCGGGTCACCGGGCCGAAGGTTCGGGTTGTGCTATTTTAACGGGCCGATAATACTTGGACAAAAAGGTTGGAATAATTAGTTCTCATGGGTGAAAATAATAAGGCTCGATTCTGGGTTCTCGGGCTCGACTTTCCATCACACGATAGATTAATTAAACCGAATATTATTTATATATACAAGACACACAATTTATTAAATAAATAATAATAACATTTAGACATTTAGGCATCTAATTACAATTTGACAAATAAATAATATTTAGACATTTAAACATTTAATTCACAATTAGGCATTCATTAAATAATAATAACAATAATTATATTAATAATAGGAATAACAATAAATAATATCAATTGTAATAATAAATAATTTTAAATAATCCATAAATAAACAGGGTGCTACAATCACCATACCTGAACCTACTACTATTGTGGGTTCTGCTTCCAAGTCTGGTGGAGAGTCATCGCTTGATGTTGTTGATGATGGTGACTACTGAAAAGGAAATCGATAAGTTCGGTGCTGAACCAGAGAAATCCGTTAACCCTATCGTTGCTGAAAAGGATCCTTCTCCTCTTGTGGATGAGAAAGTTGTTGACGATACCGAAGATGATGGCCCTGATAGTCCTCTTGCTATTGGTAATGCATTTTCCCGTCAATTCTATTCTCCTTTGTCTGAGACTCGCTTTTTCGATATATTTTCCCAATTGAAATTTTGACTGGAAAGAACGATTATTGGTGAGCATTTTGAACAGCTTGGGTTGATTGAACTCTTGAAAAAGGTCGGTCTTGAGAATTCTGTTACTACTGTTGGCAGATTGCCCTCAATTGGTTGGTGAATTTTATTCGAATTTAACTGTCTCTGTTTCTGACCCTACTTCAATGAAGTTTCAAAGGGTATTTGTGAGAAACTGCATTGTTGTGTTATCGCTGTCTGTTAAAAACTCAGTGCTGGGATTGGCTGAAGGTTCTTCTCTTTCCCCTCTAATGGATGATCTGGATGAAGTTGTTAGTACATTGACTGGTGAGAAGTTGAGCAAGTGGCTTGCTCCTGGGCTATTTGTGAAGAGCCTCACTCCTCCTGTGAATGCGTTACAGAAAATATGTGCGTCAAATTGGACACCTACTACGCACAAGCAATTTGTTACTCCTACTCAGGCCCGTGTCATCTATTGTATTCTTAGCGGTGTTCCCTTCGACCTTGGTGCTGTTATCTTTGACATTGTGGTATCCTTTGCTAAATTCTCCAAACCGCACAAGTTGCTGCTTTTCCCTTCTACTATTTATGCCATTCTATTCAAACTTGGCGTAAAAATGGACCCACGTGTGGGTGATGGCTTGTCTCCTGCCTTAAAACCTCTTGCCATTGCTGGTGTTAAATCTTCTCCTCTTCGCCCTTCCATGGTTAAGGCTTCAGAGGTGCCTTCACAACTTTGTGGCTTTCTCAACCAACAAGTGGCGGTTCTCTCTGGGCTAGAAAAGAAACATGCTGATCAAAGGCGGCATTACAAGGAGGTTCTGGGAGCGATGAAATCGTGGGCCCCTTTGGTGACTAAATCGAAAAAGGGGGAGAACAAGAAGAAGGCGGCTGGAGGTAAGGGGGAGAAAAAGAAAGTGCATGCTGGTAGGAAGGGGGAGAAGTCAAAGGTCATTGCAGCCACGACCAAGGGGAAAGAAAACGTTGCTGCTACCAAGGAAAAAGAGAAAGCTCTAGATCCGAAGAAGGTTCAGATGCTGCTGAAGAAGATGAAGTGGATTCAGATGCTGAGGATAAGGAAGAAGAAGCTGCTTCAGAGGAAGACACTGAAGCTGGATTAGAAGAAGGTGGTTCTAATGATGAGAAGACTGAGGATATTCACTTAAAATTCGACAAAATTATTAACCCTCTTCGGGGTCCCTGAATTTTATTGCATGGCTAAACAAAGACCGACTATTAATTTTGTTCGTCATGAATTTGGTTTTGACTTATAGAAATAATGGGTTCATGGAGAACCTTTCTCTTGCAAATGTTGAGTACGTAGGGTTACCCTCGTATCATTACTCTCGGTGTTTTGAGATGTCGGTGAATGTTAGTTAATATTGTTTTGAGGATATCAATGTTAACAGTTAAATTCAAAGTGCTTAATTAATAAAAATATTTTCGTCATTCTCAGGCTTAATTCAGCATGCCGTTCAATCCGTTATCTGCTATTCTAAAAATAAATTAACTTACTGGTCCAAAGTTTGTTGATTGGAAGAGGAACTTAGACATAGTGTTGACTGTTGAAGAGTACAAGTATGTACTCACTATTATTATTACTATTATTATTATTATTATTATTATTATTATTATTATTATTATTATTATTATTATTATTATTAATATTATTATTATAAAATGATGATGAATCGTAGATAGATGTATATTTTAAGTCACATTATGCATATATGATCTTGTAGATCAAGTGGTTGTTGGTGCCTTTTCTTGCACATGGGGTGCAGGTTCGAGTCCCCCTTGGGTCATTTTTTTACATTTATGCCACATAATTGCCAACTAAGCTTACAACTCAACCAAAAAAAAAAAAATTAGGAGAAATTCCATGTAACCGATCTGGTCAGGTCACCTGATACAGGCGGTCAGAGGACCAAAAAAACGAACTTTTTTTCACTTACAGGACTATTTCTAAAAACGCTTCATTTGCGAGACCAAAACCAAAATCGGGGCGACTTAAGGGACGAAAAAACTCCTTTTGCCACTATAGCCCTACGTGAAAAAGCAAAATTCCCCATATTTATCGATCTTTCACATTCAAATTTTTTTTTTTTAATTTCGGTACAATTTTGATTTTTTTTAATAACCGAAATATTCGAATCAACCGAACTATAAAATCAATATTGTTTTTTTAGACTATATATATATATAGCGAGAGAAAGGATCATATGAGAATGACTCTTATTGCGAGAAATGAGAACTATGGTTATAATGAAGTCAAACTATGGTCAATCATTAATGGCAAATTGGTAATTTTGATCATATTGTGGTCAAATATATGTATTTGACCAATAATTAAAGGTAAGTTGGTCAATTTTAATATTATGTGGGACCCACACACCAATTATTAAAATATTTTCATATTTTCTCTTTCATCACCACCACCGTCTCTATTTCTTCATCACAGCCACGATTTCAGATTTCTTCACACACACACACACATAAACACACACACGGCGGCCAACGTTAGTAGATCCGTCAGAGCCAGAACTCGCAGCTTCCTTCACCAGGTCACAGCCACCGGCGACATCTCCGCCTGCTGCCACCCGCCACAGCCACCGGCAGCCGCCCGTTTCATCCACAATCGCAGCCGTCCTTTTTCTCCTTGCTCGCCGCCGCCCGTTTCATCCAACACACTTCAATGGAAAATGCTTTGCTGCTCGTCGTTCAGACCCAAATCCGGCCCGTCGCCGCCGCGATTCTTCCTCCTCCGCCGCGATTCTCCCTCCTCCGCAGCAGTCCGTCTCAATTACTGTAGAAATGGCCGCCGGAAAATGTCGCGATGGCAGTAATGTTCACCTTGGTTCAGCGCCGGTGGCAACGTCCATCTTTCTGAATTTCACTATTTTGGGAATGTTGAAGTTGCGATTTGTGGGGCTCATCTATGTAAATTAGATTAACTTTGGGGTTATTTTCAAAAAAAATATAAATCATGGGGACCTAATTGTAATTTCATAAACTTTAATATAATATGTTCTTAGCCAAATTTATAAATACTCATACTATAATTAAGATTTTAATATTTCTTTATTTACATTTAAAATAATTCGGTAATTTAAAAAATAATTCTGTCATCAAACCAAAATAACTGATATTTTAAAAAATAAAAATAAGTATTTGAGTCGGAATATAAAATTTTGAACCGAAAATTTTATGGTCAATCGATTTTTCGAGAAGTACAGTGCAATTAAGTAGTCATTAACGTGCAATTTGTATTACACTATTTTGCACACGATGTGCATGAATTATTTACGACTTCTCTCAAATCAAACTAAAATTGAACGAAATATTCGGGTTATTTGATCGGTTAACCTAACTAACATAAATAATCGAAATAATTTAGAAATTATATTATAAAAATACATTTAATAGCTTCAAATTTTATTTAATATTTTACATTACCTTTCTTTACAAAGATCTAAAACAAATAAATAACAAAATAATATATTTTTTATAATAGCCGATCGGTTCGATTATTTTGAAAAATAAAGCTTACATTGAACTGAACTAACTAAAATTTTAAAGGTAAACACATATAATCGATCCGACATAAAGTTTGAATACAAAAAACCAAGTCAGTTGGGTCGATCGATATAGTGCAACCTGACAGTCACTAATGTGTGAAGTGAACAAGATTTCACTCAGGCTTCTTCAACGCAGACGGCCTCTGAACCTGCAAGAACCCAACGCCAGGAGGGGTCCCGGCGTCGGGCCTCCGACACTCAAGTCAGAATCACTCCAAGACTCCAAATCCCAAAAGTATAATTATGAATGTAGAGAGAATGAGAGAATAGGATACCTTAGCCCCCTTTTATAGGGGGAATGTACCTTATGGCCCAAGTTGGGCTTGTCCCATAGCATCATGCCATGTGTCCTAGCTATGTGTAGGCTTATTCTTTAATATATCCCTTTTTTATCCATTAAGACTGGTCCAGTATATAATATCATATATCATCTAGTCCCCCCACTCTGGTCGAGTAAGCATGACTCGATCCAAGAGTGAAATTCCTCTTCGGACTGTCTCCATCAACCTACCACTGAGGTTATAATTTGAATAAGTCATCGACCACCAACTAGTCACCAAATCTCCAAATGAGCATCGGCACCCCAAATGAACACCGAATGACCACTAAGGTCAAAAACCGAAAGAGCCGCCACTGGGGTCGAACACCCAAAAGTTGATCGACCACTGAGGTCGAAAACCGAGAGACCCACCACTAGGGTCGAACACCGAAAGTTGTTTGACCACTGAGGTCGAAAATCGAGAGGCCAGCCACTGAGGTTGAACACCGAAAGCTGATCGACCACTGAGGTCAAAAACTGAGTGACCCGCTACTGGGGCCGAATAACGAGAGTCCCGCCGCTGGGGTCGAACACCGAAAGCTGATCGACCACTGAGGTCAAAAATCGAGTGCCTGCCAATGAGGTCGAAGACCGAAAACTGAAGTCGAACACCGAAAATGAAGCCGAAAACCACATGCCCGATCCCCCAAAGTCTTGAATTTGAAAATTTGAACTTAAATCTTCTGCTTGTTCGAGCTCTCTCCGCTCAATGGTAGGCCTTTCCAGTTACCATATCCTATCGCCCCCAGTTCAAAATTTAAAATTCAAGCCTGTTGTATATTCTCTCAATAATGAATAATGAATATCATCAAATCCAACAAGACCAGACTCAAAGAAGCCCTCAACCTGCCACTGAGTTCTGCTCGAGCTATTCGTAATGAACTCCATCTACCTTCCCTTGAAGTCGAAAAATAAATTCGACGAAACCAAAATCAAGTAAAGATCATTGACCTGCCACTGAGGTCTGCAAACGAACTCCCTGAGTTGCTCGAAATAAACTTCCTCGACCTGCCACTGAAGTCGAAAAATAAATTCGACATAACTAAACTCCAATAAAGATCATCGACCTACCACCGAGGTCTGCAATAGGATCCATGTCTTCACCGACCCAACGCTAGGATCGACCACCCAGCCCGGAGGCCTTAATCATGGTGGATTTTGGTCTTCGAACACATGTCCACCCTCATAGGAGTGGTCGTTACATGTGACCACCCAGCCCAGAGGCCTTATTCATGGTGGATGTTGTCTTCAGGCACTTGCCCACCCAATCCGAGGAATGTTCGAAACAGAAGGCCACCCAGCCCGAAGGCGAGGGCTTTTTCGGCCAACCTGCCCGTCCCAAGAGGTGTACAAAACAAGCGACCACCCAGCCCGAAGGCCTTAGTCATGGTGGATTTTGTCTTCAGGCACTTTCCCACTCAATCCGAGGAATGTTCGAAACAGGAGGCCACCCAGCCCGAAGGCGAGGGCTTTTTCGGCCAACCTGCCCATCCCAAGGGGTGTACAAAACAAGCGACCACCCAGCCCGAAGGCCTTAGTCATGGTGGATTTTGTCTTCAGGCACTTGCCCACCCAATCTGAGAAATGTTCGAAACAGGAGGCCACCCAGCCCGAAGGCGAGGGCTTTTTCGGCCAACCTGCCCATCCCAAGGGGTGTACAAAACAAGCGACCACTCAGCCTGAAGGCCTTAGTCATGGTGGATTTTGGTCTTCGAACACATGTCCACCCTCGAAGGAGTGGTCGTTACATGTGACCACCCAGCCCGGAGGTCTTAGTCATGGTGGATTTTTTTCTTCGAACTGCTCGAACACTTCGACCTGCCACTGAGGTCGACAAAGAAACACAGCAAATACCACGAGACAGAATAGTAATTGATCATTTTCGTTAGTCTCATCAAATGCATAGTTATATCGAACAAGATATAAAAATAAAAATAAAAAAAAAAATCAATCATTTTTTCGACCTCCCTTTCATGTCTGTACACGACGACCTGAGTTGTTGTTTGCTCCATGCTTCCCACTCTTCACCATAGCCAATATCCAGGTCACCTGCTCATGCATTTTCTTCAAATAATTCAACAGATTCCATTAGTTGCATTTTATCCACATCATCCAATTTGCTATCCCGATAGCAATAATAACAAAAGACGAATGAATCAAAGCAATCATATTGGTCCATATGCTTTTATACCACACCACAATCTACATGCAAGTCTCCTTACCACAATATGAAATCGCATAAACCCCCATTCAAACGTATAGTCGTCCAGAATTTCGCAAAACCATGAATTCGACAAGCCATTACAACAAACCATACTCTGCAGCTACAAACAATCATTAAACGAATGCACCAAACAAAAATTTGAATGAATTACTTCCAATACCGAGCTCCTTAGTCATGACGGCTCGAGACTGGCCAGCCCAAAGGCCTTAGTCGTGCCAGATTTTGTTCGAGGCTCCACGTACACCTCATTTTCTGCATTTTGTTAGTCACCCAAAGAATAATTTCAGACATATCCAGATACACCACAATTTCAGCAACATTTCACCCAAAATATTCAAACAATGAACATTCCTCCCAAAAAAGAATGCTAAGAGACTCCATATGTCACAAAATAGTATCAGTCGGTCTTGACCATCGACAAGAGTTGAGATTAATTTTATACCTGAAGGTCGAGAATGCCACTCCCAATTATCCTACCTCTCCAAAAGAGAATGATTTCTGTCTCTGAAATTGCCACCCGCGATCGGCACCATCCAGACTCGTCCCTCTTTATCACTCTGCTTTGATGGTTTCGTGCTCGCTCATTGTGTCCTCGAAACTCCCCAACTCGTCCGCCATAGCTTATCGAGACTCGGGTTATTTCATTGTTTCCTTAATAATGAGAATATCATCTCAAATTACCTTCCCGTCCGCCTCGAATCATCACGAATTAGTCTTGGGCATAAAAAATGGGACTATTGGACCAAGCTGGGCGAGTTTAAGCGGCTGCTGGGCTGGATTTGGTCACCAGGCCGCATAAAATGGTGCTGGGCTGCCTAGAAATAGTGTTGGGCCGCGAAATGGGCCAGGGAAATGTGTTGGGAAGGCTTGGACCTCACGCGGGCTGGTTCTGGGCTCTCGCGGGCTAAGGAACTGTGAGTAACACGGGCTCGATCGCGGGTCAGGCACGGGCTCTCGCGGCCCAGATCGGGCCATAGGCTGTGAGATATGCGGGCTGCGCGGGCTGGGTGCAGCCCGCGCTTTTCTCTTCTCTCCGCGGGCCTCGTGCAAACTGGGCCCATGCTATTGGGCTGACAGGCTCTGTTCTCCTCGGGGGCTGAATGACGCTGGTCCGTAGGCTTTTCCTTGGGCTGCAAGGCGTGTGATCGTGTGGGCCCAAAACCTGGGTTCCATCATGCTGAAACCTGCGCGTATAACGACTGGAACTCGCCGGGAAAATTTTTACCGGCCAAACCTCGCCGGCTCCGGCTAAAGTGGCCGGACGTGAGTGCGCCTCGACAAGGCCATCCCAATGGTGTCCTCGGTTTTGCGTGGTTCGTCGGAAAACGCCGGAAAAATGAAGAAGATGACCGGAGTTGACCACCAATTTTCTAGATCCAAAAAGTTTGACCGACTAAATTAACGACCCTCCCGACGGAATTTTCATTTGAAATTTTAAGGGTACAACGAGCAGGGGAAGAGCTTCACGATGACATAAGAATTTCTCCGATCGGACAACTTTGACCGGAGGGCGACGGCGGAAGCGCCGGCGCCGGCGGAGGTCACATTCTGAAGACTCGCCTCGTCGAGAGGATTCCAATGGTGCTCCCGAATTTCTCATAGCCTTCACGGATTGCCGGAAAAACGCATTTGAAGGTCGAATGTTGACTAAAATTTCTTAGATCCGGAAAGTTTGACCAACCAAATCGAAGGCCTTCCCGGATGAATTTTCGCATGATATTTTAAGGGAAGATTCACCTCGACGAGATCTACCCGTTAACGTAAACATCTTTTCGATCCAAGTACTTTGGCCGCCTGAGTCGAAGGAGAATTTTCGTAATTTTTCGATCGGAAAACCGTTTGGCTTTTCGAACGGGTCCCACAGACGGCGCCAATGAAGTGAACAAGATTTCACTCGGGCTCCGTCAATTCGAACGGCCTCTGAACCTGCAAAAACCCAACGCCGGGAGGGGTTCCGGCATCGGGCCTCCGACGCTCAAGTCAGAATCACTCCAAGACTCCAAATCCCAAAAGTATAATTATGAATGTAGAGAAAATGAGAGAATGAGATACCTTAGCTCCCTTTTATAGGGGGAATGTACCTTATGGCCCAAGTTGGGCTTGTCCCATAGCATCATGCCATGTGTCCTAGCTATGTGTAGGCTTATTATTCAATATATCCCCTTTTTATCCATTAAGACTTGTCCAGTATATAATATCCTATATCAATGTGCAATCCGTCTAACATTAAAGTGCAACCTTGAATATATGAACGTGCAATCCGTCTAACACTAGTGCGTATTCGAAGTGCAAATATTTTATTATAACAAAATATATTTCGTATTAGTAAATTTGTTAGTTAATAGTTTATATTGTTTTTTGATGAAAAAATAAATAATAATATATATAGATAAAATATAAAAATAATATTTATTTATATAGTTCAATCGGTTGTTTAAAACATGTTGTTTTATAAGGTGCAACGTGTTGTTTTATAAAGTTCAACATGTTGTGTTATAAAGTGCAACGTGGTGTTTTATAAAGTGCACGTGCTGTTATATAAAATACAATACTTTATATAATCTCATATAAATTATGTGTATTTGAAAACTAGTTTTAGTAGGTATAATTGTACATCGAGTTAACCGAAATAATTTAAAATATTTTATTATATATTATTATAGAAGTATATTTAATATTTTTAATATACTTTTATATTCTTTTATGGTAAATTTAGTGATTACTAGACCCCGAATCCTTCCGAAATTTTTCATGTTATAGTACAATATTTAACTAATTGCTAACTTAGTAACTTTCAAATGATATTGATTAAATATATATATATATATATATATATATATATATATATATAGNTATATATATATATATATATATATATATATATATTGGTCTTTAAAGGCAACACACTTTTGCTCATATCAAATTTGGCTGAATTAATTATATATACATATAATGTGCAACGTGTTGTTTTATAAATTGCAATATGCTGTTTTATAATGTGCAACGTGTTGATATATAAAATGCACTGCTTTATATGATCACGTATAAATTATCTGTTTTTTGAAAACTTGTTTTAGTAGATATAATTGTACATTAAATTAACTTTATTTAAATAAGTTATTATTTAATGAGGGAGGATGGTGGATAATAGAAATTAAAGAAAAATAAATTAAAATGCAAATGCACTGTTTGAGATAAAGTGCAATAGGACGTGCCCTAAAGTGCAACTTGTATAACAATATGGTGCAGTATGTATAATGCTATTTTTAATATGCAAATCCGAACTCGATGAGGTGCGAATCCGAACACGATGAGGTGCATTGCACATAACATAGTTGTGCAACTATCAACATATTTTTATCGATTTACAAATTTAACCTATCAACCAATATATTTCAAATTTCTTAATTTACAATTAAGTCCCTTGATTATATCTAATTTTCAAAAATTAGTCCTATCCCTACAATTTCCAAATCCCTAATTCATGTGCAGTTTGTTTCTATTCTCTGGCCTAGGCTGACGGCGCCGGCATCAGGACGGTGGATACGGCTGCGGGAGGGGCGGCGACGGTGGCTGAGAGGGCGGAGATAGCCGCCTCGCCGGACACGAGATCTGGATGGCGGCGGCAGCGGGGGTGAGCAGCGTCGGAATTTGACGTGGCAGCTGAGAAGGAAGATGATGGTAGCGGCAACGAGAGTTTGACGGCGGCCACGAGCGCCGACGAGGAGTGGTCACCCCGCCATGTCAGACGATGAGATGGTCGTTGAGCTCCTGGTGAGACTTCACCACGCGACGCCACCTCTGCTCGAGCGGGCCGAGATGATGACGGAGACGGCGGGACTTGCGCGGCGGACCTGTGCGACGGTCGGTTCTGGGTTAGCAACACCGGAAGGTGTTCCGGCCTCCTTGGCGGAAGTGGTACTGTCCGGAAGAGCTTGTGCGGCGGCCATCAGTGAAAACGGAAGCAACGACGGTGCTGGGCAGATCCGAACGGCGAGAGAGAGATTCTTACGGCACCGCTGGTGGCGGAGCTGGAGATGGTCCGGTGGGAAGGCCACTGTGTGCGTGTTTGTGTGTGTAATGTGTGTGTTGTGCGTGAAAAAATAGATCCGTGTGTGTGTTGTGTGTGAAATAAAGTAGGTCGTTGGGCGGATAGGTCATAGGTGGTGGGTTGAATTTAATTAGGTGAGTTATTATCAGGTGGGGCCCATGGGTTAATTGAGTAGAAAAATTACCACATTATCCTTAATATGTTTAAGATATAAAATAATTTTATAGTTGTTGGATCGTCTTCAATGAAAGAAATAAGAATACATCGTGTCCATCGAATTGAACAATCCGATGGCAAAAACTAAACAAGAACTTTACATTAAGAAAAGGGTATGTTTGACATTTTATCACCAACATCATGTGAGCTGGCAAATACCCTCCCACTATATCTCTCATCATGTGGACCCCACCCACCATACTCCTCAACTACCCACCGATCCCAACCTGGCTTTCTTCCATCCGCTGCCTACGACCGCCGTCGCCGCCACTGACGGCGCCACCGCCATCCTAATCCAATCTTCCGTTCGTTTCCGCCGTCGCGTTGGAAAATCACCCGCCCCAGCGGACCCTCTTTCCGTACACCGGCATGGGCCACTTCCTCCAGTAAGCCGCCACCCTTTCCTCCCGCAATTGCCATGTCGCCATCATTTCCGTCCACCCAATCGGCGCGAACGCACTAGCCATTTCCGTCGAAAAACCACCGGTCCTTTTGCTCGCTTCCTTCTCCCGGTCGGACTCGCCGGCCAGTCACCGGGCGTTGGGGTTGACTTCAACTACTCCGTGAAGCACCAGATTCAGGATCTCGATCTGGTCCAGGTAGAACTCCACAAGCCGCCTCGCCGTGAGTTTGCCGACGGTGAACGCGCCTTGAATTTCCTCTGTCGTGGCTGTTCTATGTTGAATGCCAATTTTTTGCAATTTTCAATTTTTTTTTTTTTTTTCCTTCAGATTTGGTGCGCGATTTGTGAATATGGTTTTGCTGAGAACCTTCTAGTGCAATTTATGCACTTTTCAATGAAAGGACAAAATAATTTTATGTTTTTTTTAACAAATTATTCATTTTAATTATCAACCTAAAATTTTAAAATCGTGAATTACAATCCTTATGTTTTATCTTCACAATTAATTTTTTATTATCAAACTTAAAATGCATGGGTTGAATATGTCATTTATTAAAATAATAATACAAGAAAAATATTCGTAAATAAAATATATGATGATATTTATTAGGAATATGTAAATATAATAAATCCAAACTATTAATAAGTAAATTGTACAATATGTGTATGGATATGTATATAAAAAATAACGTCATGCCGAATGCACACAAATATTAAACTAATTGCACATTAATTTATTTGATAATGCACATTAACATAATATAGTGTATCTCCAGTAAATAGTACAATATGTGTGTGATATGCATATAAAAAATAACGTCATGCCAACTGCACATTAGTACTAGACTAATTGCACAATAAGTCATTCGAGAGTGCACATTAGCACAATAGTGTATTTTCGGACAACGACACCACGTGAAATAAAAAAATACAATGTTATGTTGATGTTCATTCACATATATTAAAATTTCAGTTATTTCAGATTTGTACATAAATGCAGACTATTGATAAGTAATTGTACAATATGTGTATAGATACGCATATGAAAAGTAACGTTATGCCGAATGCACATTAGTGTTAGACAAAATTCACAGTAATTCATTCGAGGATGCACTTTAGCATATTAGCATAATAGTGTAGTTCCTGACAATGACGCCGATTGAAAATAAAAAATCCGATGTTATGTCGGTGTTAATCAAGATGCACATTAGTGCGTGTGAGATTTCACTTTAGCGTAAAAGTTTGTAGACCGAAAGGGATCGATTATAAAAAATTTTGGTACAGTTTGTATATGTCGGTTCAGTTATCGTTTTATTTTTAAAGATTAGGTTGTTTCGATTCGTTGATGACTTTATTTTTAAAATAACCGATCGACCATGTAAAATATTATTTATATTTATAACTATATATTACGTCTTATAAGCAAAAAATAATATATATATAGAATCATCTAATTTTCAATCAAGAAACCCCCAATTCATAAAGATTGTTCCAGTCGTCCATGCCCGAGGTCGCCACCGTCGCCTGATCCAAGCCTGGCCATCTCTTCCCTCTGTCGACTATGAGGTGAAATATCGTCCATGAATGTGCGCCGGTCGGGCCCCGACGAGACAAGCGGGTTCATCCAATGCTCAAGCGCGGCCGCCGTGAATTGCTGCAGGGTGCAGGGACGGACCTCTTGTCATGATGTTCGACGGCGGAAGAGATGGTTGTGACGTTGACGGAGACGGCGGATCTATCTCGCCGGCGGCTGAGCGAGGGGATGCTGTGCATTAGGTGGCAGCGGGAGGTCTGCCGGCAGCGGGAGATGGGGACGGCGGCGAGAGATGGGGACGGCGGTAGGCGACGGGGCTGGTGGATGAAGAGGGCGGGGTCGTGGTGGTGGATGAAGTGGACGGCGGCAGGCGACGGGGCTGGTGGATGAAGAGGGCGGGGTCGTGGTGGTAGATGAAGAGGACGGCGACGAGTGATTTTGGGTGAGGTGTGTGTATTTGTGTGTGAGAGAGAAGGAATGGGAAGAGTTCGGGTGGGGAAGGTGACGGGTAACTTTGGGGGTGGGACCCATGTTTGGTGTGTGATGGTGTGTAATAACAATTTTACCCTTAATTAATGGTTAAATATGTAAATTTGATCACAATGTGTGTTAAATTACTATATTGTCATTAATGATTGACTAAGTTTTGACTTGATCATGGTCATTGATGTGTTGGATCCAATGATACAGATTTATTCTTATTTCTTTCACTGTCAAGCATTCTCATGTGATCCCATCTCTCTCTCTCTCTCTCTCTCTCTATATATATATATATATATATATATANTCCAGTTTTAGCCTGGTCTATACAGAGTATTTAAAAATGAAATATTTTAAATATTTGTGTTGGAATAAAATAATAGAAATATTAAATAAAAAATATAAAATACTAAATATATCACATTAATGGCTATCATATTACACAAAGTATCAAACAAGACGCACATTAATGAAAGACAGATTGCACAATATTGTTAGATCAAATGCACATGAAAATAATAAAAAAAAGACCAACTTATATGTATCTTAATTATTTTCAACAAGCAATAGTATAAAAATATTAAATAAAAATTATAAATGATAATTATATTTTAATATATAAATAATTTTTAATTGCATAATCATGTTAATTGAAAATATGCATTATTATTTATTTATAAAACCGTAACGAATTAAAAAAGAAATACACGCACAATATGATGCCCAATAATGTTAGGCTAAATGCACATTATTTTAAGTATGAATGCACAACATCAGATCCAGGATTTCATATGTTATGTTTTTCAACCAAAAAATAATATAAACTTATTAAAATAAATTATTAAAATACTAATATATAATATTAACCACTAAAATACACCACGTAATTAATATTAGTTTTAATTCACGTTGCACAAAAGCAACAGAGAAGGTGCACATTCGTGTTAGACAAATTGCACATTAATGTATATCAGACTGCACACTAGTGACCGAGAACGATCGAACTAAGATTTTTTCGATTCGAATTTTTTATATTTCAATTTAATTCTTGATTTTTGTACTTTTAAAAACTTAAATATTTCGATTATATGTCGACATTATTATTTAAAACGATGGAAACAACAAACCAATCGAACGATAAACATTGCAAAATGTATAATGTAATTAAGTTACAATATAATTTTTAATGTGCATTTTAACATATAATAATGTGCATTTTTTGTATTATAATGTGCACTTGTGGCACTTTTAATAAATTACAAAATTGCCATACATATTAAAATACAACAAAAATAGGAAATTTAAGATATTAAGTTAAGTGATAAATACTAATCATATTTTAATTAATTACATATTTGACCATTGAACTCAATTGTAATTTATCAAAGTTTACAAAATTGCTATTGAATCCTTCTACCCTATCAAATTCTCAAAAAACAATCCCAATTCTACACTCTCCCAACCACCTCCCTCCCCACTCTCCCGCCGGCGACAACCTCATCCGACGGGCCGACGGTCGTCAGTCCATATCCACATCACCACCCACCTCCGACCATGAAAATGTAACCACCACTGTGATAAAATCTGAAGAACAGATCTAATGAATGTTCTGAAGAGATAAATCGAGAGCACACGAGGGAAAAGAAAACATACTTTGTATTGAATGAGAGAGAATGAAAACTGTTGGGTACAAATTAGGTTAACACTTCTATTTATACTAAAGACTAAAATAAGACCTAATAATGCTACTTAATACAGATACATAAAAGCGCATTCCTAAATACATGAGGATCAATATATCTTAACACCCCCCCGCAAGAGGAGCATGGATATTTAACATGCTCATCTTGGAAACAATCGACTGAAAGGCTTGAACTGCAAGGGGTTTGGTAAAAATGTCAGCCACTTGCTCCTGTGAGGGGACAAACTGCAGACCAATTTTGCCTTGTGCAAGCTTCTCCCGGATGAGGTGACAATCAATCTCGATGTGTTTGGTTCGCTCATGTTGAACAGGATTATGTGCTAAAGCTATGGCAGACTTACTATCTGAAAAAATGGTAATAGGGACTGAGTGAGTAATATTAAAATCAGCAAGAAGATACAATAACCATTGTGCTTCACAAGTTGCATTGGCAAGTGCCCTATACTCAGACTCAGCAGAAGATCTACTCACGGTTTGTTGTTTCTTAGATTTCCATGAAATCAAGGAATTACCAAGAAAGAAAGCAAAACCTGAGATACTTCTTCTAGTATCCACACACCCAGCCCAATCACTATCTGAATAAGCATGTAAGGATAAATAAGAGGTTCTAGGGTAGAAAATACCTTGTCCCACAGTGCATTTGATATACCTTAGCACCCTATGAGCAGCTGAGAGGTGTTGTTGAGTAGGTGCAGATAAATGTTGACTAAGTGCTTGAATGCAATATGAAAGATCAGGTCTAGTAATGGTTAAATAAAGCAATCTGCCAATGAGCTGTCTATAAGATTTTGCATCAACATAAGGAAAAATGTCAGAGCAGGCAGCAGTAAGTTTAATGTTAGAGTCCATGGGAGTATTTGCAGGTTTAGAATCCAAGTAACCAGTATCATGTAAAATATCCAAAGCATACTTTCTTTGGCAGAGATGGATTCCTTTTTCAGATTGAGCAACCTCAATGCCAAGCATATATTTAAGTTTGCCTAAATCTTTTATTGTAAAGCAGTCATTTAAATGAGATTTAACAGAATTGATCTCATCTAAATCATCACCAGCCAGTATAATATCATCAACATATACAAGTAAAGCTGTGAAAGAACCAGATTTATTTTTAATACACAGGCTGGAATCAGAAGTAGACTGAGCATAACCATAGTTTAATAAACAAGAGGTAAGCTTTTGAAACCATTGTCTAGAGGCTTGCTTAAGGCCATATAGACTTTTAACTAATTTGCAAACCTTTGTAGAATGAGGATCAATGTAACCAGGGGGAGGGGTCATGTAAATGTCTTCATCAAGATCACCATGTAAGAAAGCATTATTGACATCAAGTTGATAAAGAAACCAATTTTTGATTGAAGCAATGGCTAAAAGTAATCTGACAGAAGTAATTTTTGCAACAGGAGAAAAGGTGTCAAAGTAATCAATACCTTCCTCTTGAGTGAGGTGCCATCTGAGTTGTACTTGACTTTGTAGACCCATTTGCACCCAATACAGTGCTTACCAGGTGGGAGGTCTGTGAGAATCCATGTATTGGTTTTCTCAAGTGCATTGATTTCAGAGTTCATGGCTTCTTGCCAGTTAGGGTCTAAGGCAGCTTGTTTATAGGACCTTGGTTCTTTAATAAGACTTATAGAAGCAGTAAAACAAGAATGAGAGTTATGAAGCCTTTCAGTAGATAAATGATTTGACAGAGGATGTAAAATGTTTCCAGATGTGTGAGTTTGTGAGTCAGTGAAGGACACATTGGAAAAGGTAGAAGGTAAAGAATGTTTATATATGTTTAGGTATGAAGGAGGTTGTCTTGATCTTGTGGATCTTCTGAGATTTGTATTTGTTGGGCTATGGACAGGAATATTTGTAGTTGGCACAGCAATGGATTGAGGTAATGGTTGTGGTAATGTATGGATAGGAGAAGTAGGTTGTGTATTAATGGGAGGTGGGGATTGAATATTAGTAATGGGTTGTGTGTTAATGGGATCAGTGTCAATAATAGGCTCAGTAGGAACAGGAAAAAGGTTATCTGTCAAGGGTTGTGTAGAAAAAAGGTCTTTATATGGAAACACAGACTCATAGAATATCACATTTCTGGAGATAAATGTATGTTTGGTATCCAGGTTGTAAAGCTTATATCCTTTACAACCCAGAGGATATCCAAGCAATATGCATTTAGATGCTCTTTTATCAAACTTTGTTCTATGAGAATGGTTTTATTTTTTTTTTTTTTTTTTTCAAACGATAGGACATACTCATATCACTAAAAACAAGGTTCAATACATCATAACCGCGCCTACCAACGGGTAGAAAATAAACTGGGAGACCCACTAAAAATAGTGGTCTAGACAAACCCACCCTGGGTATCAAGCAGGTACATGCACCTGAACCTTGAATACTCCAAACACACTACTACCAGCACAAAGCAATAAACAGTAAACTAAAACATGAACATCACAAGACACCAACCAACCTAACTGAACAATCACAGTAATAGCAGCACAAGAAATAAGAAGAAAAAATCACCAACAGCAAACCAACAAACACAAACCTACAAACAGCACACACAACAAGGACTATAACTGCAGCTACCTCATATCTTTGTATTCTAACCATTCTTTCACTGCCCTCTTCATGATTATTGTCTCTGGCATTCTCTCGTTTGTAAACACCCAAAGGTTGCGCGCTCGCCAAAGCCACCATAGTATGTATGTCGATAGTTGGATCCTAGCCTCTTCTGTTTCAGATTTCTTAATGTCACAGACCTGCCACCACCATTCTTTGAAGTTTAAACCCTGCAAATCAATTCCCTCCCAAGAGACTGGAGCCATCTTCCATACATTTCTGGCTTTCTGGCAATGGAGAAGAAGGTGTTCAATTGTTTCTTCTGAGTCCCCACACACTGGACATATAGCATCAACTGCAACCCTTTTCATTACCAGATTCACACCAACTGGTAAGATACCTGTGAAACACTTCCAAATGAAGTGTTTAATTCTGCCTCTCACTTTCAGTTTCCAGCTTCTATCCCTAGCCAGCTTGTTATTTCTTCTCGAGGTACTGCTTTCAGGAATGTCCAATAGGTTCACCTTCTCTATTATCAGATGAGAATAGGAGTCTGCCACTGAGAAGTCACCTTTTCTATTCAGTCCCCACATCCATTTATCATCTTTATCTGCAGCTAGTGATTTTATGTTAAGAATGGCAGCACTAACCTCATTGGAGAATAGGGACTTCACCAACTCAGTGTCCCATTTGTTACCAGAACTCATCATTAATTCCTGCACCCATGTTGGATTGTCATTGTTAGAATGCTGGAACTTAGGTGCCTGTCCCCCTTCTCCTGGAATCCATCCTCCATCAAGAATTTTGGTGTTTTTCCCTGATCTGATCTCCTTCCAACAAAATTTTGTAAACATTGGGAGCACCTTCAACCAGTTTGACCACATCCATGAAGCTGACTGCTTTCTCTCTGCTTGAAATATTGAAGTGTTTGGGAAATGGATGAAGGTGTAAAATGGATGAAGGTGTTCTGTTAATAATGTGCACAGCAGCTAGGATACAATCAATCCAAAAAATCAGAGGTAAGTTTGCATGAAACATAATTGCTCTAGCTACTTGCAATAGATGTTGATGTTTTCTTTCAACCCTTCCATTTTGTTGAGGATTCTCAACACAGCTAGTTTGATGAATAATCCCAGTTTGTATGAAAAAATCTTTCATGAAAAATTCTGATCCATTATCAGTTCTGATGGTTTTGATATATGAGTTAAACTGGGTTTTTACCATGTTAAGAAAATGCAAAATATGATGTTTAGTATCAGATTTGGACAGTAAGGGATAAATCCAAGTAGTTCTGCTAAAATCATCCAAAACAGGTAGAAAATACTTGTGACCAGCATAAGATGAAACAGAGAATGGTCCCCAAATGTCACAGTGGATCAATTCAAAAGGAGCAGAAGCAATAGAGGAGCTTATTGCATAAGGTAGAGCCTTTTGTCTAGAAAAATGACATATATCACAAGGAGCATGAGTGTTACCAATGTTTTTGTGCAAAGCCAAGGGAAGCTGAACAAGTTTATGAAAAGATAAGTGTCCAAGTCTATTGTGCCAAACAGTGGCATTAAAATTTTCAGAAATAGAAGAATTACAAGAAAAATTGATATTATTGCTGGCAAGCTTTAGATGGTATAATCCACTTTGAGCTTCAGCAAAACCAATCATTGTTTTGTTGTTCAGCTCCTGCATATGGCAATAAGTAGAATAGAAACTGATTTTACAGTTATTAGAAATGGTGAGTTTGGAAACAGAGATGAGGTTAAATGTGAATGTGGGAACAAACAAAGCATTGTGCAGTACAAGATTAGGTCCCAGATTTATCTGGCCCACATGACTTGCACATGCAGTTTGTCCATTAGGAAGATTTACATTTATACTCACAGGTTTTGGAAAATCAGTAAAGAGGTTAAAATCACACACCATGTGGTCAGATGCACCAGTATCAAGAATCCAAGTATACTTATTAAAATCTGATACCATGATAAAATCTGAAGAACAGATCTAATGAATGTTCTGAAGAGATAAATCGAGAGCACACGAGGGAAAAGAAAACATACTTTGTATTGAATGAGAGAGAATGAAAACTGTTGGGTACAAATTAGGTTAACACTTCTATTTATACTAAAGACTAAAATAAGACCTAATAATGCTACTTAATACAGATACATAAAAGCGTATTCCTAAATACATGAGGATCAATATATCTTAACACACTGTCAATCGAAATTTTTGCCCGATCTCCTCAAATTTCCAGCGACGTCGGGACGCGACATCACATAACCAGTCTCACCGGCCAGAGGCGCAACGTCGCACAAGATGCAACTGGAGATGTGGACGGCGGACGACACGCCGGATTCTCCACGGGAGCCTCTTCTCGCATTCAGATCGGTTGCCGGAAAGAGGAAGCGCGGCGGCAGTCTGTGGTGGATGACGGCGGCTGTGTGGGGACAAAAAAGTCATGGCCGATAGGCCTGCAGTTGTGGTCAACTGGCGGCAGGTGTTGACGGAGGCGGTGGTGATCTGTGCTGTCGGTGGCGGCGGGGACTTGAGACGAACAGGGGGCGACGGGATTGGAGAGGTTGTGTCACCGGGCGGCGGTTGGCGGCCGCGGGCGGTGGTCTACGGCTGCAGGTGGTGGTGGTGGATCTCTCAGTGTGTGTTTGTGTGTGAATACTGAATATGTGCGTGCACAGAGAGAGAGAGAGAGATATAGATCTAGTGTGTGTATTTTGTGTGAATGTGTGAGAGAGAAAGAATTCACGGTGGGTTTTTGTGATGGGTCCCACATATGAGTTAGACATTTATAATGACTATAATACCCTTAATAATTGGTCAAATATATACATTTGACCAGAATGTGCATGTTAATTTACCATACTGCCATTAATGATTGACCAAGGTTTGACTTGATCATGGTCATTGATGTGATGAATCCAGTGGTCTAGAATCATTCTTATTTCTTTATTGTGTTTCATTCTCATTTGAGCGCACTTCTATATATATATAGGGTCACGCTCCAGTGAGAATGATTCTTAATGCGAGAAATGAGAATAAATCGTAGCCATTGGATCCGATGATCTAATGGCTAATAAAAAAGTCAAATTTATACCTTCATTAAGGACAATGTAGTAATTTAGCACACTACACCTAATGAGTTGGACCCCACTCCACTTTAATTAACCTACCAATTCCCAACCACTCACACACACCAACACACACAACACACACACCAATACGCACGCACACCAACACATACACACACACACACACAGTCAGCCACCAAGCCCCACCACCTTCACCACCGGCGCCGCCGCCCCGCCACCATCTCCACCCACTCCCCCGCCCGCCGGAATCCCCACAGCGCCACTCTCACCTGCTCCTCCAACGTCCCTTCCCCGCCACCATCCTCACCTGCTCCTCCAACATCCCTTCTCCGACCATCCTCCGACCACTCTGTTCGCCACCACCTCATCACCTTAAGTTTGTCGTCGCAGCCTCACCTCTGAGATTCGACGCTGCCGCTTCCTACTAAAACCGCCGCCGATCGCCACTGCAACAATACCGCCGCTCGCCTCTGCAACTCCGCCGCCACTCGCCGCTGCGACACCGCCGTCTCCGACACACACGCACACCGTTCAAGTGTGCGATTCCGCCGCTCTCCTCCGACCCCACACACACAGAGACCGTCGCCTTCCTAAGCAGCCACCGTATTCCTCCGCCACAGGGCTCCAGGCGCGCCGCCTCCAGTTGAGTAAATACTACCTGCGAACAGAGCTCCGGACGACGGTACAACCGTGACGAACTCAGTGACTGTCGAATTGCCGGAAAATAAGGCTTGAGATCTGAAAATCTGAAATTGGAATGTGGTGGGGTTGGGACTTTTTGTGGAGAATTAGGTTAAATCTAGGGACCTATTTGAAATTTTATAAATTTAACTATATTTGAATTTAACCCCATGGTCAAATCTGTAAATAGTGAAAGTTAATAAAACAGGGGTTTTTATATATTTTTGGGCATATATATTAAATAAAAAATAAATTATTTAATAAAACAAATATAAATTAGTAAATAATTTATAATAATAAGCAAGTTATATAATGAAATAATAAATGAAAATAAATTATTTAGGTTAATTAGATGTAAATATAATAAATGAAAATATATTTTAATTATTTAGGTTAATTAGATGTAAAATTATATCTATTAAAAATAGTTTTCGAGATACGCATGGAAAATTATAAATTGGTGCACTTCATATAACGGGATATTGCACTTTATAAAATAAAACGTCGAACTTTATAAAACCACGTGTTGCACTTTATAACTGCATACCAATATTAATGTCAATGACCTCCACCAAACTATTATGCAATATAAATATAAAAAAATAGAGAGACATAATACTTTACTATCCATCACATCATATATCCACGAAAAAAAAAAAAACACAATCCTGTTAAAATATCCAAAAATTTTAATATTGCATTTTATATATCAATACATTACACTTTATACAACAATACATTACACTTTATAACGCAACACGTTCCACATATTAAAATATCCAAATTTTGGTATTGCACTTTATATATCAATACATTGCACTTTATACAGCAATATGTTGCACTTTATAACCAACACATTCCACATATTAAAATTACAGTAATTCTAGTAATCTTAATGATTGATCGAATAATATTAGTTGGTTAATGTCAGATTTAGTTATTTTTAAATAAACAAGATAACCGAACATGGCGAACTATATGAAAAATATTACCGATTTTTTTTTTATTTATTTATATTTTTTATTATAAATGATACTATTTTGCTATCTATATTTTTTACGTATCGCGAGTGCACATTAGAGTTATACGGATTGCACATGAATGTCCCATAAATGTCTATAACCATAACAAAAAAATCGTGCGTTTCCAGATGTTCAAATTTTTGTTGTTTCGGCCGGGTTCTGGCTTTAATAATAATAATAATAATAATAATAATAATAATAATAATAATAATAATAATAATAATAATAGTAATAATACTAATAATACTAATAATAATAATAATAATAATAATAATAATAATAATGACACAACCGACCAAACTAAATAAAAATATTATATTTATATTTTACCTATATATATTCTTCATTTTGAACAACTAATAATATAAAATGAAAAATTGTAAATACTAAATATATTGTTATAAAAAGTATTTGGACTTCGAGTGCACGTTAGTGTTAGACGGGTTGCACATTACTGATTGTCATATTGCACTATATCAACTGAAATAATATATTGTGGTATTTTTAATGTGCATTTTATCACATAATTATGTGCATTTGTGTAACATTATCATCCAAAATTAAACTTTTAGTATATTCCAGATTTGCCTCATGTGTCCAATTGAAATAAATTAAAACTCAAAAATTACAATTGAGCCCATATAATATATCAAATTTCCACAAATTAACCCCACAATTCCAAATCAAACCCACCCACCATCCACCCACCGTCCACCTCCGGCCACCCGTCCAGACGCCTCCGATATGGTCACCCGCCGTCGTCTTCTTAGCCCAACACCCAACGCCGCCACCTCCCGCCAGTAGCAGATCGGCAACTTCATCA
>BKCP01011403.1:843774-860501 GCA_008636005.1 Striga asiatica | reverse complement strand
TTATGCATTTCATATAAGAAATACTATAAGAATATTAAAAATAAAATTATTAAATATTGAATATGTTTTTATTATATAAATATTAATTTAGCTTGTTTATTTATGTTAATTCGGTTAACCATTGATTAATTCAGTTATGTTTTAGTCTGGTTTGGGGCAAGTCATTAAAAATGCATGCACTTAGATTGACGATATTGCTATAAAAATTGCACATTAATGACTGAAACCGCTTGAACTAAAATTTTCAATTCAAAGTCTTTTATTCCGGCTCGGTTATCTTTTGAGAAAAAAAAACTATTATTTCAGTTTGATGCCGATTTTATCTATTTTTTTAACAACCGAAATAATCAAACCGACTGAATTATATATATATAAAACTATTATATATTTTCATCCAAAAAAATGAAACAATAAATATAAATATTAAAAGTATTAAATATTTTTACAATGTAGATAATAAACTAATTTTATTACTTAGGCAATTCGATTAATCGATCAAATAAACAGATTATTTCAGTTCTCTTAGTCTTATTAGACAATATACTAAAAATGTTTGCACTGAATGTGCACAACAGTGTTATACGAGTTGCACATTAATGACTATCAAGCTGCACAATATCGATCGAAACCGACCGAGTTATATAAAAAAAAACTATATTTTAAAATACTTTTATATAAATATATTATTTATTTTGAACTAGATATAATATAAAATTTTAAATACAAATATTAAAATAATAAATGTGTTTTTTATATTATAAATAATAATCTATTCCTGTTGATTTGGTTAATTCAGTTCGGTTCTAATTCGAGTTGTTACATTTTTATCCAAAAGTTTGATCAGTTATTCAATTTTGACATTTGAAAACACTAAGCGAAGTGGTGATAATACCCAACTTTCATAAGAAAATAACTGAGTTTTTAATGTGTATTTTATCACGCAATGTTGTGCAATTTTTGTATTATTAATGTGCAATATTGTGCAATTTTTGTAGTATTAATGTGAAATGTTGTGCAAAATTACACAAAATCTAAAATGCAAATATATTAAAACTTCTAAAATTACAGATAAGCCCCACAAATTATCTAATTGTCAAAAACAAAACACCCCAAATCAACCCCTTCCTCATCTATTCTCGCTGCCAAAACCCAAACACTTCAACGTCGATTCTCTATGCCAAAACCATGACTCCCGCGGCCAAATTTACGACGACATTCTCCATCGAGTTCGCGGCCATCGTCACCTTGGGAGAATATGGAAGTTGTGTCGAAAGACACTGTGGCCGACATTCTGAAGATCAATTTTGTCGGCGTCGCCTCCAACCAGAACCGTGTTCGACCAATTGGCCCTCTAGACTATGATTCCCGTCAAATCTGAAGGCTGTGAACGACGGAGAGTGTGTTGGAGACAGAAATCGGTGGAGAGTGTGTTGGAGACAGAAATCGGCGGCGGTTGCGGTGAGGTTGGAGACGATGGAGGTCGGCAATTGGATAATTCATTTAGTGTATCTGTGATTCTCCGGTGGCCACTGAACGTGAGGGAGAGGACTGGTCGGGGTGGATGTATGACGACGGTGGATGAGGAAGTTTGTGGCCCGCAGCGGTGCTGGTGGAGGTGAGCGGCGGGGTCGGCGGGAGAGTTTCGTAGTGTGTATGTTAGAAATTGGGTATAAAAATACACGGGAATCCTACGAACTGATATGTAATTTTTCAATTCTTAAAAATAATCTAAAATAGAAAATTACAATCGAACTGAAAAAATAAATTATAACTGATAAAATCAAATTACAACCGAAAAAAAAAACAGAAAGAATTTAGTCGAGGCGAGTAAAACTCTTTCCGCAAGAAGAATACGCCCCGTGTGGCTGCTAACGGTTTAGGCGTAACTTCCCCAAAGATACAACGGAAAACGTCTCTAAATCTGTAGCACACCAGATTTACGAGCTCCGGCGAACAAGATTGGAGTCAAGAATTGAGCACTAAAAATATAAATATTATTTTTATTTTCTCTATTTTTCTTTCACTTTCTTCCTTCTGCGTATTGTGATTTCTCTTTTCTCTCTATGTCCCTTGTGAGAACTCCCTCTTCTTATAGATGATTAATAGCAATTGTCAGAACCCTTTACGAGTCTGGAGCATTCAATTTGGTAGTTGGATGTGGAGCAATAAATATGTCATATGATATAATATCATTCTGATAACTTGAATGATACTAACATGTCAGGCCATTAATTCTGACAAAATGTCAGAACCATCAATACTCCTGACACATTAAAATTTACACTCAACATTATAATAATTAAATATTATAACAATCCCCCACATGAGTGTAAATTAAATATAATATACTATGTGCTCAATCCTCACAAAATTCTATTGCATCAGAAAAGGTAGCTTTTGGCTTTGAACCTTTCTTTGTAAACGTCATCGGATGCACTGGCGGACTAGTGGACATGATGCCTTGAACTATTCCTCCATAGTGTACACCGAGTCAATGACATTTACACAATAGAATCTTAACTTCATTCCGTTCTATCGTTGTGTCTGTTTTGGCCATAGACAACACAATGGATTCATAAGTGTTTACATTTGAAGCGGCTCTCACTTCACACTTATATAGGTGACCTCCCTATCAAGAGTATCCTGCCATACTCCACCTTTACAAGGTTAGGGATTCATTAAAAGTCCACATGACTTACACTCACCACAATCAACAGGTCATCTTGCACTTGGAGTGCTCTAGGGAATAGCTTTGGACATTCATATGTTCCAAGTGCTCAACTGAACTTTCATAGCTTAGTTTTCCCTTTGAACCAAGTTCGTGGGATCTCCACTCATCATGGTAGGGTTACCACTATGATAATTCTTTACATTGTGGATTTTTAAGCCCATTCCCTCTAGCAAAACTACCAATTGATCTCTATTCAATCCTTTCGTCAAAGGATCTGCCAAAATTTCCTTAGACTTCACATAGTCAATGGAAATAACACCATTTGTCATCAATTGGCGTACGGTATTATGTCTACGACGAATATGTCTAGACTTACCGTTATACAAGTTGCTTTGCGCCCTACCTATAGCAGCTTGTCTATCACAGTGAATCATCACAGGCGGCAAAGTCTTATCCCAACATGGAATATCGGATAAAAAATTCCTAAGCCACTCGGCTTCTTCACCAGCTTTATCTAAAGCGATGAACTCTGATTCCATCGTTGAACGAGCTATATACGTTTGTTTTGTGGATTTCCACGAAACTGCACCTCCTCCAATACAGAAAACATATCCGCTAGTGGAGTGAGAATCCCTCGATTCTGATATCCAGCTTGCATCACAGTAACCTTCAAGTACAGCTGGATATCTCGAGTATTTTAGCCCGTATTCAAGGGTGTACCTCAAGTACTTAAGTACCCTTCTCAAAGCATTCCAGTGCTCATGACTGGGATTGCTCGTAAATCTTCTCAACATACTCATCGGATAGGCCAAGTCTGGTCGTGTACAATTCGTCAAGTAAATCAGACTCCCTATTATCCGTGAATATTCCAACTGAGCCACTGGTTGACCTTTATTGGCTACCAGATTTATACTGAGATCAAGGGGTGTCTTACACATACGCCTAGACTGTGCACCGTCATAGGCTTCAAATTTCTTGAGCAGTTTCTCTACATAATGAGATTGTGACAAGACAATTCCATCATGGGTCCTGATAATTCTTATTCCAAGAATAACATCAGCCAAACCCATATCTTTCATGTCGAAATTTCTTTTCAACATTCTTTTCGTATCCATGATAACTTCATGGCTACTCTCCATGATCAACGTATCGTCTACACATAGACATACAATCACAAAAGTATTTGATGTACCCTTGACATAAACACATTTGTCACATTCGTTGATTTTGAAACCATTTGACAACATCACGTCATCAAATTTCAAATGTCATTGTTTCGGAGCTTGTTTCAGTCCGTACAAGGATTTGATCAATCTACACACCTTTCTCTCTTGTCCAGGTGCAACAAACCCTTCAGGTTTTTCCATGTATATTTCTTCTTCCAATTCACCATTCAAAAATATCGTCTTGACATCCATTTGGTGAATCTCAAGATTGTGCAAACCAGCAATCGAGAGAAGCACTCTTATCGACGCTAAACGCGTAACTGGTGAATAGGTATCAAAGAAATCATACCCTTCTTTTTGTTTAAAGCCTTTGACCACCAATTGTGCTTTAAACTTATCAATCGGTCTATCAGCTTTATATTTCTTCTTTAGGATCCACTTGCATCCTAAAGGTTTACAACCATCAGGGAGATCAACCAACTCCCAAGTATGGTTCTGCATAATGGACTCGATTTCGCTATTTATAACTTCTTCCCAGAGTGGTCCATCTTGGCTGGACAGAGCTTCCTTAATGGAACTCGGTTCATTGTCCAACATGTACGTAATAAAATCAGGTCTAAACGTTTTCACCGTTTTGTAATGCCCCGTTTATTTGTGGATTATTTGGGATTTATTTTTATTATTTTTATTATTTTTATTTGCTATTATTATTGTTATTATTAATTGGTAATTATATTTATATTTTACTTTATTGAATGCCAATATAATTATTTATTTGTCAAATGTGATTAAGTGCTAATTGTGATTGTCTAATTGTTTAGATTGATTTTTGTGATTTATTAAATTATTAATGTGAATAAATGTGTAGGTGATAATGTGTAAAATATATATATTTAATATTTTTCGATTTATTTTTATCGCGCGTTTGCCTTCGGAATCGAGCCCGATAATTTTGTTGTAATCGAATCGGGCCTGAATATATCTGTTAAATTTTTATTTGAGCCCGTGAGCTAATTTTTGTTGTCCCAACCGGCCCAAATCTTATTGGCCCAAATTTCTCGGGCCCGGCCCGACAGATTTTCTTCCCCTCTTTGTTTTTCACGTGTAGCCCTTGTCTTGGACAACAAGAAATTTTGTTCTTTTCCCAAACCTAATATACATATGTGTATATATATGTATATATATATATATGAGTATCGATCTTTTGGCCAATCCCGCAGCCTTTTGAGATTTTCTGTTTTCTTCCGATTCTCTTTCGTTCGACCGTCTTCATCATCACCATCTCTCGTCATCATCCTTCATCACCATCATCATCTCATCGCTCGTCATCATCTTCATCACCCTCGCTGTGATTTCCTCACCTTCATCACGCTCGCTCGTTCTCTCATCACCACCGCAGCACCTTCATCGTCATCATCCTTAGAGCTTTCTCCGGCGACCGAACCAGTCCGGCGACCCTGCTCCACATTTTCCGACGAGTTCGAGCAGCAGCCCTCCTGCCGCGACTCCTCCCTTGCCGCGCCGTGAAGCCTCGTGATTTTTCCGGCGAGCTCGGCATCTCTTCGAGCAGAGACCGGCGACCCTCCGTTCCGTTTCCGACGAACCCGCGAACCAGCAGGAGCTTCTTCTCCCTCCCGTGCACGTCGAGCTCTCTCTTTTCCGGCGAGACGCGAGAATCCGTCGAGCCCCGTTCGTGTTCGTCCGTTTTCCGTTTGATTCCCGAGAACGGTACAAAGGCTCGATCCCGTTCCGTTTAAATCGATTATGTCATTTATGAATATGTGTGATTTGCGTGACGTAAATATTGTGCGTTAATGTGTTCGTTATGATTTTACGAAAGAAGTATGATTTTATGTGTTATCGTATGTGTTCGGATCTCTTCGATTTTCTTAAAAATTGAATGAGACCTCAAAAGTCGTGTAGGTCCGTGGATAATGGAACAATGTCGAGCCCTTGGTCTTATGAAAAGGCCTCGGACGATAATTTGTGTGTTGTGATTTAATTGTCAAATTGTCGAGCTTTATTGTCGCTGTTTTGATGTTCGAATTTTTAAAAATAGCTCGCTGCTCGAAACAACGTGAAATTTTGTGGGATGTGTTATCTGTTCGTTTCCTGCCTTGTGTAAAATTTTCATAATTTTTGGAGACCTGTAACTATTTTTAATAATTAAATTGTGTTCTGTCCAGAATATTGTTAAATGCATAATAAATTCATACTTGACTGAAATGAGCTGAAATTCGAATATGTGATGCCTCTATGACTTATAGGTGTTGTGTTAAATTTTCAGAATTTTTAGAGTTGATTTGATATGGGTAATATTTTATTTATTGATTCTGCAGAAAAGATGTTTTAATTTTTAAAAATTGGTTACTGCATAGAAAATTCTGAAATTTTACTGAGAGTCATATTTTAGGTATTTGATCATGTTTGTAAAATATGGGAATTTTTAGAGTCCGTTTGGTTTCAGTTTGGATTTAAATTCGATAAACTGCTGTTGCTCGTTTGAATTTTTAAAAATAGCAGCAGTTATCATTTAAGGCTGAAATTTTTATAAGTGGACTTTGGCCTACTGAGTGTTGTTGTGTAAAATGTTCAGGTTCAGATTCGTTCATTAAGTCTGAGTATGAATTAATGTGCCCTTTTTGCTGAATTACTGTTCGAATTTTATAAAATAGGATATTTCGAGTTTAAAGCTGAAAATTTGTGATTTTACATGTTTCTGGGAGATAAAATTTTGTATAAATTTTCAGAGCTTAATTCGTAGGATATCTTGACCTTCTATTTTTCACGCGATTAAATGATTTTAATTTTTGAGTATAATTGTTATGTGGAATTTGAATCGACTTGGTTTTTGGTTTTTTATGTGAGTTTGACTTGGTCAAACCTTAGATGGATTTTTGTGAACTCCCTTAAGTGTTTTGGTTGAGTTTAGTGCCGAGTCTTAGTGTTCCACATCCACAGGACTTCACGAACTACTTAGTCGAACCGAGTTCGACTAGGTCTGTCTTGTGATTTCTGATTTAAGTCGAGATAGATTCTGATTATAGGATCTTGACATCATGTAGGTGTCTAGAAGTGTTGATCTTGCCTTATTACGAGATTTGTGACTGTGAACCGTGCTGCTATCAGGTGGGTACATTTATGATGTATTCCATATTTATCGCACTCCTTATTTCGTGTAATCTTTTCTTTTGAAAATTATTGTATGCATGAGAACTCTAGTCTAAGTGTCCCGAACGATAGTGCCTTTGACGAATGCATAACAGTGAGAGGTCACCTGCCCGTTGTATCCGGGAGGAGACGCCCTGATCCGTGTGAGTTTCGGGGGGGAAAAACATCTCCACTGTCTCCTGGAAAACATCCATGATCCGTGAGTATTTCGGGGTGGACTCCCATGATCCGTGAGTGGTTCGGGGTGGGGGAAATTTTCCAGTTACGGCCTTGCCGATGTTTGGTCGGAAGGTTGTTGTATGTACATAGGAGGTTTGCGATAGGGCCGGGTAGGGGGTTTAGGCTTTGAATTCTATGCATACGGATATTGATATTGGTTTATTATGAAACTGCTTTCTAAATAATTATACGAGATAACCGTGCGATAATGGTGAGCTAGTTGGTTGCTCACCCCCATTATTTTCTTTGTTGTTTTCCTCTCTTCCTTTGTTTTAGGTTGAGACGAGCTGGAGGCGGTGGCGTAGGACGAGCGAGATGGTGGTCACTGTTTGATGATATATTATGCTTCCGCCTGTTTATAGTTTGTTGAACTGAAACTTGACTTGAATTATTTTCTCGCTTGGGTTTGGATATTTTATTATGTGTTTATATCCCTGCTTGATTTCGTATGCTGATTATGTGTTGCGCATGAACTTGTTACTTAATTATTTGCTTTCATACTTTGAATTAATTCTTGCTTCCGTTTTTTAATTATGTTTAAGTTTTGGTTGAACCTTGTTTCATGCTAGACTTATTTGAATGTTTTGAGACTTATGAATTTAAGGGAATGATTTGGAAATTTATGATTTATGAGATTGTCAATTTGATAGCTCGAGCATGTGTAGGTTCATTAGATTGTTTGATTGAGTGTGTTTATTTGTTGTGGTTAATAAGTAGCGCCCGTTTCTCGATAAAGGTTTTAACTTGGATTTTAAAAAAAAAAATAACCCTGATTTTTGTTAAATAAATTCGATAAATTCTTTAAAATAAAACGGGGCGTTACACGTTTTTACCCTTTTACTACGTCTCGGTTCTTCATCAGTACCCTCTGGTACAGAACCACTAGCAGTTTCATACGTTCGTTTATTAGAACTAGATTCTGCCCTTTCCTTCATAGGAAAAACATTCTCAAAAAATATAGCATTCCTTGACTCAATCGTGGTACCAACAGATACCTCTGGACTTTATGATTTATGAACCAGAAATCTATATGCCATACTATTGTATGCATATCCAATAAATACACAATCGACCGTCTTTGGTCCGATTCTCATCTGTTTGGGTTCCGGTACTGAAACCTTAGCCAAACATCCCCACACTTTTAAGTATTTATAAGACGGCTTACGATTTTTCCACATTTCGTAAGGAGTCTTATCTTTCCCTTTAGGTGGTATTTCATTCAGGATATGATTTGCTGTTAACATGGCATTCATCATTTCTTTTAAAGTACGGTTCTTGCGTTCTGCAACACCGTTCGACTTAGGAGAATAAGGAGCCGTTGTTTGATGAATTATGCCATATTCAGAACATATTTGTTCAAAAAGAGCTACATACTTCCCACCCTATCACTTCGGATTATTTTAATCCTCTTGCCGAGTTGATTTTCAACTTCGGTCTTATAGAGTTTAAACGCTTCCACAGCCTCATCTTTGCTTCTTAACAAATATAAGTAGCAAAACTTTGTGCAATCATTGATAAAAGTTACAAAATACTTTTTACCGGTTCTTGTTTGCACACTTTTCATATCACATACATCAGTATGGATTAAGCCTAATGGTTCAGTACTCCTTTCCACCGAGTGAAAAGGCAACTTAGCCATTTTTGCTTCAACACATATTTCACATTTCTTATGTGATTCAATTTTAGAATTAGGAATTAATTCTAAATTCATCAACCGTTTAATTGCATTTAGATTTACATGTCCCAATCTAACATGCCATAAATCACAGCACTCAACTGTATAAACAGAAATAGGCTTTTCATTTTCATTAGCAACGGTTACACGGCTCACAGCCATTAGATTCATTTTGAATAAACCCTTGTCGATATATCCACGACCAAGGAAAGTTCCAAACTTACTAAGAACAAATTTCTTAGCGTCAAACACAAGCCTAAATCCATGCTCAACAAGAAGAGATCCGGAGACCAAATTCTTGCGGATGTCTGGGACATGCAGAACATCCCTAAGCTTCAACTCCTTTCCAGAAGTCAGCTTCAACACCACAGTGCCCACTCCAGCCACATCAGCCGTGGAGGAGTTTGCCATGTGAAGTTTCCGACTCGTAGCAGGAGTGTATTCAGAAAATACCTCCTTGTCGGAACACACATGACGAGTGGCACCAGTATCGATGAACCACTCCCTTGGGTTACCCACCAAATTGGCTTCAAACACCACAGTCGACATACCAAAGTCGGTCAATTCACCCGACACACGGCCATGTTCAGCTACAAGGGCACTTGGTTTACCTTTCTTTGGCACAACCTTCTTTGGCCTCTTGCAGTCTTTCGCCATATGGTTTGGCTTTCCACAGTTGTAGCAAGTACCTGTAAATTTCCAAACCTTACCTGGCTGCTTCCCTTTGTCCAGAGACTTTCTCTTGCTCGAGTTTCCTTGTTCCAGCAAATTGGTACGAGCCCCATCATCTGAGCTTTTCCAGATGAATTCCGGTTGTCCTCCTCAATACGAAGACGAACAACAAGGTCTTCAAGACTCATCTCCTTCCTCTTATGCTTGAGGTAGTTCTTGAAGTCTTTCCAACCCGGTGGCAGTTTCTCAATCACAGCCGTAACTTGGAATGACTCGCTCAAAGACATTCCCTCAGCATGGATATCGTGCAAGATAAGTTGAAACTCTTGCACTTGGGACACGACGGTCTTTGAGTCGACCATTTTGAAGTCAAGAAATTTTCCAACGACGAATTTCTTCGCCCCGACATCCTCGGTCTTGTACTTCTTTTCCAAAGCAACCCAAAGCTCTTTAGCAGAACCAACCGAGCTGCACACATTGTACAACTCATCACTAAGTCCGTTCAGGACATAGTTACAGCAAAGGTAATCACCTTGCATCCAAGCATCGTACGCATTGCGTAGTTCAGCATTGGTTTCATTTTCATCAATTACTGGAGGATCGTCCTTCAGGTACTTTTCTAAACCCAAGGTGGTTTGGTAAAAGCGCATCTTCTGTTGCCATCTCTTGAAATCAAGCCCGTTGAATTTTTTGGGCTTCTCAGCAGTGGGGACATAGACAACTCGTACTGGATTATTAACAACTTGGTTGACCGGATGCTGATGTTGAGAACCTTCTCCGGTGGACGCCATCAGTTCAGTAGGATGACAAAATATTCTTCTTGCGATTGTTATAAAATGGATATAAAAATACACGAGAATCCTACGAACTGATATGTAATTTTTCAGTTCTTGCAAATAATCTAAAAATAGAAAATTACAATCAAACTGAAAAATAAATTACAACTGATAAAATCAAATTACAACCGAACAAAAAGAAAGAATTTAGCCGAGGCGAGTAAAACTCTTTCCGCAAGAAGAATACGCCCCGTGTGGCTGCTAACGGTTCAAGCGTAACTTCCCCAAAGATACAACGGCAAACGTCTCTAAATCTGTAGCACACCAGATTTACGAGCTCTGGCGAACAAGATTGGAGTCAAGAATTGAGCACTAAAAATATAAATATTATTTTTATTTTCTCTATTTTTCTTTCACTTTCTTCTTTCTGCGTATTGTGATTTCTCTTTTCTCTCTATGTCCCTTGTGAGAACTCCCTCTTCTTATAGATGATTTGTAGCAATTGTCAGAACCCTTTACGAGTCTGTAGCATTCAATTTGGTAGTTGGATGTGGAGCAATAAATATATCATATGATATAATATCATTTTGATAACTTGAATGATACTAACATGTTAGGCCATTAATTCTGACAAAATGTCAGAACCATCAATACTCCTGACACATTAAAATTTACACTCAACATTATAATAATTAAATATTATAACAGTGTCTGCTATTATCCGGTGATCGCTGGACGTGCGGGAGAGGACTTGTCGTGGTGGATGGATGACAACGGCGGAGGAAGAAGGTGGTCCGCGGTGGGGCTGGTAGAGGTGGGCAGAGATACTGGTGGGGAAAAACGGCGAAGCGTGTGTGAAGGAGATAACATGTTAGGTGGTTGTGTGGGGCCCACTTAATTAGTATTTTTATGACGACTAAATTATCCTTAATGAGTGTCAAATGATTAAATTCTCCTTAATGAGTTTGACTTTAATTATCTAAGTTTGACTCCATCATGACCATTGATATTTTAGATCTAATGGTGAAACAATCATTCTTATTTCTTTCATTATCATTCATTTTCATTTGATCCCATTTCGTATATTAAAATTATAAAGTAAATATCTAAAGATGAATTAATAATTTTTAGTTTATGCATATTAATAAAAAATAAACATAGTAATTTTTAAAAAAAATTAAGATTAATTGATTGATTACACAAGTTAAAGAATATTTGTAGCGTTCAATTTTTTTTTTCTTTGAAAGGCACAAATATAAAGACAGGGATTCTAAAATTTGTTATATTTTGAATTGAGATTTTATAAATATAGAGACCGAATTTAATGTTGTTCGTTATTTATAAGAAAAAAATGTAATTTAAACATACATACTTAATAGATCTTAGCCGGATTTTTTAATAATAAAATGAACTAAAGTCCAAAATTTAAGCAACATTTAATGTTATATGATTTTTTAAGGAAAAAAATAAGAAAACAATAAAATTTACTATTTATAGACTGCATTAAATTCTGACATATTTTTTTGTTACTATTTTTGGTAAATGGTTATTCTTATATATATATATATATAGCGAAAGAAATAAGAATACATCGTGGCCATTGGATCAGATGATCTAATGGTAACAAAACATCAAGTATTTATTTAGTCATTAAGGGTATTCTGGACATTTTGATTATAAATATGTGGGACAATGCTAACTAACACTCACCACACCAATGGTTTTAATGCCATGTGTCCATTACACATCACACAACACCCACCCACCCACTTACCCTCTCTCACGCACTTACACACACATACATGTATTAATCAGACGCACGCACCCCACCCACCCTCTCACCTTCTCACACACACTGACACACACATAAATAATTCAAAACACACACACCAAAACACACACACACCTACTCGACACACACACACCACACATACACACACAGTGTCGGCGGAAAGATATACGCACACCGCCGTCGGCGTCACACACACGCAGCCCAACCTCCCCGCCTCAGCCGTCGTCATCGCCGTTGCCGCGCCTTAGCTGCCGTCGAACACTCCATGAAAATCTAATCCGACGTGCTCATCTGTTTCGCCGCCGACGTCCTCATCAGTAAGCCGTCGTCGTCTTCACACGGAATCCTCACGCCGCCGTCTGCAACCAGAAAAAAAAAGTCAACCGTCGCCGCCGTCGGAGCCGCTGAAACACCGCCGCCGGAGGCTGTCGAATTCGACGTAGAAGTCGACGTCTAAAAAGTCAATGTTTTGTCGATAAAACGTGTGCAGACTAGGCGATGCTCGTTGCTCATGAAACTTCCGGCCGCCGCTGAGAACTCTCCATGAGTCAGGCGGTCGGCGATGGCTCATAGGCTTCATCACCGGTGAGATGATAAGCTGGGACGGTGCAGCAGGGCGGAGGCCCGCCGCCGGCGGCAGAACGGCTGAGGATCTGGTTTTAGTGCTGAGGACTAGTGATTGTGAATTTGATATGTTACAAGGGGTGGTTTGCAATTTTAAAATTTTTAGTTATTTACAATTAAACCATTGGGGTCAATGTGTGAATTCATAAAGATTTAACTTTATTCCAATTTAGTCCATGAGCCAAATCTGTAATTTATAGAAAATATATCAAAAAATATTTATTTGTACATATTTTTTTAAAAATATATATCATGTCTTATAAATAAAAAATAATATAAAATTTTTATATAAAAATATTAAAATCTTAATATATTTTAATATATAAATGTGTAATAAATTTGTAAATTCAAATTAGGGATCTTTATTTAATNAATATATTACAATAATAAATATACTTTTGTAAGAATAAATAATAAATTATTTAAGATATTAAGTTTTTTTTTTTCCCGAAATGACAGAGGTAAGATATTAAGGTTGATTCGATGTACAATTATATCTACTAAAAATAGTTTTCAAAAAACACAAAATTTATATGTAGTCATATAAAAGTATTGCACTTTATATGACAGTACGATGCACATTATAAAACAAGAAGTTGCACTTTGTAAAACAACACGATTCAATTTATCACACACTACACAATTAATGTCAACAACTCCCATCAAAATATTACGCAAGATAAATTTAAAAAAATAGATCTACATAATAATTTAATATCCACCATATAATATATACACAACAAACACAAACATGCTAACGTACTAAACTTTCAGTATTGCACTTTATATATCATCACGGTGCACTATATACAACAACACGTCTCGCTTTATAAACTAACATGTTGCACTTTCTCCACACAAACAACAAAGTATACTAACATACCAAAATTAAGAGTAATTCACTTTACACATTACGTTGCACTTTATAAACTAACATGTTGCACTTTATTACGATTATCAGATTGCAAAATAGACACTTTACACATTAATACATTGCACTTTATATAACAAACGTTGCACTTTATAAACTAACATGTTGCACTTTATCATGTTTATCGGATTGCAAAATATAAATCAAAACTGACAAAACTCTTTTTTTTTTACAACCAAAAATAATATAAAAATAATAAATAAATTTATTAACATAATAAATGTGGTTTTAATATAAATAGCAAGTTGTTTCAATTATTTGTTAACTCGGCTAACCGAACCGAATAAACTAATTAATAATGTTCATCTTCAATTTGACTTGGGACAAGAGTTTGGTTAGTTCAATATGCACAATACAGATCGACACCGTCCACCATAGTGTTAGACAAATTGTACCTTAATATTTGTTAGATTGCATAGTATATTTCGTTTACATATATACTAATTTTTTTAATCAAACAATAATATAAAAATCAAGTAACAAAATATTAAATACTAATAATATATTTTATGACAAATTAAATTGAATAACCATACATTTATTGTTAACATTATTTATCAATATTCCATATTTAGTAGTTTTTTTAGTAATTTATATAATTAATCACTAATTATATTACTTTATAATTAAAGTTTTAACAAATACAAATTAATCCTATAGTTAATCTAATTTTCAAAAGAAAAGCCCAAACTCACACACCACTGTCCCATGANCTTCCAACCATCTCGGACAGTCACCATGCCGCCGGCCTCGACTCACACACAACACGCAGCTGTCTCCGGACCGCCGTTGTCGTCGCGTCGGGTCGCCACTGTCCGCCTCCTCGTAGCCAGCACAACTGCTCGTCTCCGTCCTCCACCTCGTAACTGTAATCCGGCTCGACGCCTCGCCTCCGTCCACAAACACATATCTTCGTCTTCGTCAGCTGCCGCCTCGCATCGCCGCCTTCCGTCGTGTCGCATCATAACAGTCCGCCGCCGCGTCGCTTTAGCTCCGCCTGTCGTTCACCTCCGACGGATATGGTCGGACTTCTGGACACGGTGGTCGTCGGCGGCTGAGATGGGCTGGGCTCGGTGGACGCTCTGCTGTGTATGGCGGACTTCTGGAGAGAGGGTAAGTCTGCGGCGACTGGCGATGGGGCGACGACGGTCGGCGGAGATGGTGGCTGAGTATTGCTTGGCGTGGGTGTGTGTGTGTTTGTGTGTGAACTGTGTGTGTTCGTGAATAAAACCAGATCTTGTGTGAGTATATGTGTGTCTGAGAGATGGGGGAGGGGAGAGGTTAGGTGGGACCCACTATTAATGGTTGTTATTTAATGAGTGTATAATGACTAATTTACCCTTAATGAGTGATAAAAATCATATATTTGACCACAATTTATATACTTATTTACCATATTGCCATCCATATTTAACCATTATTTATTAAATTTTGATTTAATCATGACCATTGGTTTAGTGGATCCAATGGTCCAGAATCATTCTTATTTCGTTCACTATCTATCATTCTTCTTTGTACATATGCAAATATTTTTCACAAGATAGTATATATGCTAATATTTATGTTTAAGCTCAGGAATGTAACTTCGTCATATTTATTGCCATGCAATCAAAAACTAGTTATTGGGCTGGCCGTGGCCAAATCACCAACCCTACATGCTAGAACGGCAAAAATTTACAACTATTCCCTTTTTCAGCAATATTTCCGTATAAGTACCTACCGATACACAATCCCAAATATGCTTTATAATAGGACACAATTAGACCGACAAAAAAATAAAAATAAAAAAACAAAAAAAAATGAAAATTGAACTTGAAAAACTATTAAATTGAAATGTTTCTGAAAAACCGTATGACAACAAATTTGAATATGAAAGATAACTGATGTCAGTTATTACACATAAACACGAAAAGAAGTCACAAACACATAACTGCAAAAAGAAAATTAAGATCTTTCAGGAAAAAAAATTGAAATAAAAAACGCAGAAAATTGAAAACAAAGAAGGTGCCCGTCGTACGAGTTCACAGGTAAGTAGAAAATAGTTTTTTTGTGTGTTCTTCCTTCTTCTTTCTTCAGGCGTAGACAGGGCTTTTTATGTCTACCCTATTTGGTTTCTTGATTCCTAAACAAACTCCACCGCATCTTTCTCATGCTGTTTATCCTTATCAATTATATCTTCCCCACTGTGTCCTTCCTTCTGGAGATGGGATTGCCTTTCTGATCACCTCTAATGTTGACGCTTTCAGCAGGGGCAAGTGAGCGAGTGGCTAGGTCACAACCACCGCCTGGTGTTCTTCGTGCTTTTTCCAAGTTCACATTAGCTACTATGATCAATATATGAAATTAATAGAAAAACATGAAATCAATTATACAAAAATATGTAAGCAACCATTTAATTTCGTTTATGAAATTTTTTTGCAGAAACATGAGCAATGATCTTCTGATTGTGCAATATAATGGGGAATGGATAAATGAAGTCAGTTATGATGGATATGAAGTTTGTGGTGTCTTCCATAAAGAGAGTGAAAGTTTGGATGATTTAGAAGAAGCTGTGGAAAAAAATAATAAAAAGAGATTCATCTGATGCAAGGATGGTGATAAAGTATCAAATAAGGAAAGGATACAAGCTGATAACAATAAGCAACGAGACGAGCCTGCTATTTTATAAAGAGCTGAAAAAGAAAGAAACATATTACACAAAACTGCCACTTTGTGTAACATTGGAGCCGAAAAAATGCCTTTGCAACAGAAGCATGGATTGTACTGAGACGTGTGAAGAACGTCAACTGAGTTTACAACCAATCTCCATGATAGATTGCTTTCCAAAGCATGATTTTTTCAGGATCCCAAGTTGAGTTTCAGTCAACTTACTCCTAATCGTTTCAATTGTTTCGAAACAATTAAAATTGGGTAGCCTACAACCATTATTAACTGAATCCTTTACCAAAAGATCCCACTCTTGAAAAAAAAAAAAATTAAAACGAAAAAAACCGTGGAAACTTCTTGGCCGGCTGTTCCTGAAGCTTAAGA
>BKCP01011403.1:801554-831441 GCA_008636005.1 Striga asiatica | reverse complement strand
AAGCTAATATATATATATATATATATATATAGGGTCGCACTCCGGTGAGAAAGGGTCTCAACGAAAGAAATAAGAATACATCATGACCACCGGATTGAAATAATCTAACGGGAGAAACCAGCCCACTCGCGAACAACTAGAAGGGGTAATTGGGTAATTGACATTACACAATTAACACACCTCCTTCCCCCAGCTATCGCATAAATTCACAAAAAACTCGGACAAATGAAAAAAAAAAAAAATCCCGAAGCTTAAGATCAATCGACATTTTGGATCTGCCAATTGATTGAGGCGACGACAATATACATGGATGCCTGTGAATCGAAGTGAATTAATACAACATCAGCGCAAAATCAGCGTTGGAATCAAGGTTCGAGCTCGTAAGCAACTCAAATCGAGCGGCGTCTGAATAGATTAATTATCGCCTTTTTTTGTTTTTTCTTTTATTTTCTCGTGTTCTTTCTGTTATATCTATAGCTGCCTTGATCGATCGATTATACAGTATAAATGAGTGGATTGTTGATGCTATGTTCGATTCAGGATTTTTACAAAATTGCTCTCATGGAAGAATCCATAAACACTGACGAAGCACAAGGTAATATGGATTAATTATAGTTGTCTTGTTTATATTTTAGTTTTAATTAGTGTTTAAGTGTTTATATCATGTGATTTAAGCATTATTGAGAGACTGCTGCATATGTGCATATTGTATACAATGCATGTAAAAAAATAGTGTTGTGCATGTTTATGCAAACAGTTGTGTATGCGTTCTCACGTAATTGTGCATATGCAAATTAATAGTCATGCTTTGTTGCTGATTTGTTCATTTACGTTTTGTCTGTTGTTTTTACACGATTTATTGCAGCTACACTTCAAAAATCAATGCCTCAGCAACACCATCTAGTCGTCACTCCGGATGGCACTAAATATTGGATACCACAGTGCAATGATGCAATCATGGCTCACAGAGGACAGAAATTTTATGGGCTCAACGAAGTTGTCACTTTCTATCGTGCCTATGCATCTACAGTCGGGTTTGACGTTAGGCAAAGCACATTGGTGAAAGCAAAAGATAAGACTGTGGTTTGGAAATACTTGGTGTGTTCGCGACAAGGCTATAAAAATCAGTCCACCACGGTCCAAACAGTGCATCCAAGGAGACGCGGGGTGTCTAACCGAGTGGGATGTAATGCCCGGATTGTGCTGCGAGTTGATGGGCCTGGTAGCTACGTCATTCGTTTTTTCGAAGAAAGGCATACTCATCCAATGATACTTGACGAATGCAAGTCTCGATTAAAAGTAAATCGAACAATGACAGCCGCACATCAGAACTTTGTACTAAACTGCATAAAAGCAAACATAGGGCCTATCAAGTCATACAAGATGTATAAAGAAATTGTTGGGGGCTATTCTGATATTGGCGCCACCGGTGTGGAGTTCAGAAGCTTCAAGCGAGATCTCATGGGATACATTATAGGCGCTGACGCACAGTTGGTTATAGAGAAGTTCTATAAGCAACAGGAGATTAGCTCGGCATTTTTTTTTTCGTTACGAACTTGATGAAAATGATTGTCTACATAGAATTTTCTGGGCTGATCCGGTATCAAGAAGGAACTATAGGTCTTTCGGAGACGTTGTATCCTTTGATGCAACATATCGCACAAACAGGTAAACAGGAAAAACACCTCAATTAAAATTATTGTTCCAGTATTGCACAACAGTGACAGATTTACAACACCTTATAGTATATATTCTTGCACAATATATGGCACCAAATTAATACAGCACGCTATTGTTTTTATTCATGTAGGTACAATATGGTGTTTAAACCATTCACCGGCATAGACAATCACGACAAGTGCATAACATTTGCATCGGCGTTGATATCAAGAGAAGATGGGAATTCTTACGTATGGGTGTTGGAAAGCTTAAAAAATGAAATGGTTCAAGAACCAACATACTTAGTCACTTACCAAGATCCCTCGATTGGAATTGCTTTCTCTAAGGTATTCACACGTAGCAAGCACCAATTTTGCATGTGGCATATCATGAATAAATTGTGTGACAAAGTCGGGTATTCTCTAATTAATGACGGCAACTTCAAACGGAGGCTTAATGAGATTGTCTGGAGCCGAAACATTGAACCTGGTGAGTTTGAGTCTAGGTGGGCTGCAATTATGCATGAGTTTAATTTGGACACTCATAATTGGTTCATTGATTTGTTTGCTAAGAGAGAGTATTGGATACCGGCATATTTTAGAGATACCATGATGAGTGGGCTAATGAGAACTGTATTTAGATCGGAGAGTGAGAACAATTGGTTTAGGAATTTTACAAATACGCATCTAGTTTGGTTGATTTTATGCTTCACTATGATAATGCGATGGATGCACAAAGAAACGTCTCAATGAAGTTGCAAAGTGACAGTAAAACTCACGTAGTTGTCCTAAAAACGCCGTTATCGATTGAGGAATGTGCACAGTGTAATAGCCCAGTTCTGTATTAATAAAAATTACAGTTTTTAGTTCCCAGTTGAACTATTTCTTTTATTAATACTGCTCGTCTTGAGTTCCGAGCCCAGTTATCAGCTATTCAATCTTAGTTATTAATTCCGGTCCATTTATTTTAGTAATGGATTTTTTTCAGTCGGAATTAATTATTTCAGTTGACGAATAATCGAAACTGAGTTTGTTTTGATAAATCGTCCAAGTCTAACCGTGTCCGGAACCGAGTCGTTCGGTCACGAGTATCGCGCCTAGTTCGCGCCTAGCAAATTCTCGAGCTCTAGTAGTCTCGAGTCTTGTTCGAGCCCTAGCCATGCTCTTAGCCTTACTTAGAATATTTCTATGTATGAGATCATGTTTGTCAAGCCTTGGATGTTGTTCTCTCGGTCTAGTATACCGCACCTAGTTCGTGCGTGGCCCCGAGATCACTCGCGCCTAGGGTTCGCGAGTTCGGGCCAAAGCCGTGCCGAGTCCGCACCAAGTCACGACCAAGTATTAAGGGGATTTTTCTTAGGTCTGGTGGCACCTTAGTGTGGCCATTTTTCAGCCATAGGCAAGGGTTAGCCTCGGTCTAAGTGTACACCGAGCCCGGGCCATGAGTCGCGCCCTAGTGCCCGCACCCTAGCCTCGCGCGAGTCAAGTATGGTGGCCCAAGTCATGGCCAAACACCTTTGGAATTTTCCTAAGTGGGGAGAACTCTTTTTCCAGCCCTAAGCATGTGGCATAATCGGCCCAAGTGTTTTTCTCGCGCACAGCCCGGGCCAGCAGTTCCCGCGCCCAGCCCGCGCCTAGCTCGCGCCCAGGTCGCGCCCAGGGCCCAGCAGCGCCCAGGCCCAGCGCTGGCAGCGCACCAGCCCACTTCTCGAGCCCAATGTGGAGTTTTTCGGCCCACTTCCCCAGGGCCCAACCTCATGCGTGTATTAAGAGATTAATTAGGGATTAATTCAGCTTAATTATCCCTAAGAAAGGATTAAGGGCAATCACATGGCTATTAGCATTTTTTTATTGGTAGTGGGCTTGAGTGGGGGCATTGTTTAATGCTTGGCCTTGTCCCTTAGTGGTGCCACTCCCTTGGGAACGTCCAGAGCTGACCAAAACCTGCCAAAGCACCAGGATTCTCCTCCAAGTTCGTGCATGTCAGCCCAAACCCCATCACCCTTGTCCCATGCGCATGTGTAGTGCATTTTGTCCCAATTTTGTGAGCCTTGTGCACCTTGTATCCTCCGCCCATATTCTCTATACAAGGGATGTCCTCAGCACTTCCCCAGCTCTTGGACACATTAATCACTTATCATATTTGAGGGGAAAACAAGAGAAAAACGAAGTGTGCCTTAGCCCAAGCCGCGCACGCACATTGACCCCGGGGAAGAGGAAGCTCGGCTAATTCGTGCTCCAGCCTTTCATCTCGAGTCTTAGCATCTTCCAAATATTATTTTGGATTTTTCTAAGTCCCATGAAGCTATCCTCCTCAGCCATTCAAGCCCCAAAGCCGAGACCAAGTTCCTAGGGCCGCGAGATCCCCGAGCAAAGTCCTTTGGCACCATTTCGACTTTTGAGCAAGGTTAGCTCGTGACAACCATTTTTCCTAACTTATTCATGATAAAATAAGATTTATCATGTACAAAAATGATGCCATGCACGAGAAGAATATGGAGATTTGGATTTTTGAAGATTTAAGCCCTAATTTCGTAAGTTATGGTACATGCATGATATGGCCGAGATTAGCATCTTAAAAATCCTCAAAAATCATGAGTATGACATGGTTAAAACAGTTTCATGCTTTGAGTTCATTTGTTCGGTCAATTTGTTAAGTGAAATCGAGCCATTTTCACCCCCGAACCTAAGTATATGTGCATGCATGTATTGACCAATGTTCTAGCCTCATTAGCCATGATTTTTGATGTATATCATTCGGCCCTAGGTCAATTTTCATGTTGAGCATGTTCATTTTTGTGCCCTAGGGTGGCCTCGTGCCTAATCGGCCCTATAAGCCCACCACCAAATCCAACCGAGGTCCCTCAGTGACTTTTGGCATTTTTGAGCATTTTATGTCATATTAGGTTGATTTGGTTCAGTAGTCCCCGGCAAAGTTGCCGGAAGTTTGGCAAAGGACCGGCTAGGGTCACCAGCCGCGCCAGTCGCGCGTGCCGTGCCCGTGCCGCGTCGCAGGGGCCAGGCAGTGCCCCTGTCCGTGCCCGCGCCTAGCGCTCGCGAGGCACCGCAGTCCCCAGTGCACGTGACAGCGCCCAGCCGCGCCTGTCCGTGCCAGCCCGCGAGGTCTCAGCGCCAGTCGCGCCAGAGCACCTCCGATAGCGCCCGGCAGTGTTGTCCCAGTGTCATGCACGCGTGATCCCGAGCCAGTCGCTCGTACCACGCGGAGTCGACCTCGGGTCGTGCCAGCAGCGCATCCGAGTGTCCAGTGCCGTGCTGTAGTGACCCTGAGTCAGGTCCAGAGGCCTCGGGACGTGCCCAGCAGCACGCCCGAGTAGTCAGTTAGCCCGGGACGTGCCCAGCAGCATGCCCGCGTGCCCAGGGTCGCCCGGTAGCACCCTGACAGCCCTAGCCGCGCCCGAGCCGCGCGAGTAGTGTCTGGCCACATCCGTTCTCGCGCCAGTCGCACTCGGGTCGTGCCAGCCGCACGCCCAGTGCCCAGTCAACCCGGGTACGCGCCAGTTCCCGCGTCCCTCGTGCTCGACCGTGCCCAGCAGCACGCCAGCACACCCAGTGACTCTCGGTCGTGCCCAGCCGCACCTAGTGGCACCAGTCGTGCCAGGGCCCGTGCCAGCCGCACAGCCCGCGCCCAGCAGCGCCTAGTACCGTGCCCGGTCGCACCCAGCTAGTGCCCAGCGCCGTGCCATGGCCCCAGCAGGCCCGGCACGGGATCGAGCCCGGCCAGTCCGAGCAGCCCGTGACCAACCGGTCCAGTGTGACCCGGTGGTCCAACCGGGTCCGGTCCAGCCCGACCCGGTTCAGCCAGTTAGCGAACCGGCCGGTTTAGCCGGCGGTTCGAGTCCGTTTTGGTTCGTGATTTTCGGTCCGAGTCTTATTCCGAAATTTAAGTATTTTTCCGAGCCAAACCAGATCAGTTAAGCATATCAGTATTATTTCCGGACTTAGAATTATTTCTGTGAACCCTTAGAGCGTTCCTTTATATCCGGATGAGTAATCTGATAGAGTAGAGCATCCTAGCATATTTTTGAGCATATGACGAGCATAGTACTTAGTATATTTGTTTGCTTATATTTTTATGTAGCTTGAGGAGTCAGCTACCAGCACAGCCGCACTTACTCATTTTCAAAACCGATCAGGTGGGGACCCAGTCTGGGTTATACATTGAGTTTAATAGTCGATATCACGTTCAGGTATGTATATGAGTTTTATCCACTTTGGGTTAAGGCCAAGTTTGCCTTCCCTAAGTTCTGGTGGTGGCCCAGTTTGCCCTAGTTATACCATCAGAGTGTGCACACGGTTACCGGCCAGAGTGTTCCGGGAGTTACCGGCCAGAGAGTTCCGGGAGTTACAGTTTACTTATATATACCAGTTTGTGATATCATTATTAATATTGCTGTTTACTTTAGAATGGGTTTTTATGGAGTACAAGTGGACCGTACTCACCCCCACTTTATATTTTCAGATGGCAGGGTCGGCGGGCAGGCGTGAGTCAAGCTGTGGTGGTGGTGGTCGTGAGTTCCGCACGAAAGCTGTTCCCGGGACATTTGTTTAAACTGTTGTGTAAACTATTATAACCACGTATTTCAGACTTCCGCTATGCTTGTGTTTATTTTCGAACATGCATAACTTTATTTCCAGACTTAAATAATTTTACCCGGTTCGCCAGTACGAACGGGTTCAGACTAATATGCATGATTCGTAAAAATATAAACCAAAATTCTTTAAGTCTAAACCAGTCGTTAGACCTAGGTTAAAGAAACGGGTTTTTAAGTAGAAATGTCCTTAGCAGCATCCCGAGATAGTTTGCAAATGATTTCGAAAAATTTATAAGCGTTTTCGAAAGAGTTAAAATTTGCGAAAATTTGGCCCTAGTTAGCGGGGTGTTGCAGTTGGTATCAGAGCACTTTTGTGCTTCTGAATGTTTTAAAAGACAGGAAATTTTTGCAAAACTCGACCACACCACTCTCACGCCGCGCCGACTACCAGGTAAGTGCATGTTGTAAAAGTTTTTCAAAGTTTATATAAGCAAACTGTACTATGTCTATGCTCAATAGGATTCAGATAATCTGAACTCTAGATGCCCAAACCAGTATAAGACTCCTAGCAGTATCAGATATGTCCTCTATCAGAATTCAGAACTCTAGATTCGAACTCTAGTCGAACTCTAGATTATCGAGTTATTTTCAGCAACTCGTCAAGAAATTTGTGCCTATTCCAATATTCAGCGTTTCCTTTCATCCTTATTCAATTTCATCTCCTGTTCTGACTAGTTACGCGGCTTATTCTCAGATGGCCCGTCGTCCGAACCAAGCTCAGAGAGAGATGACCCAGGCTGAGGTAGTCGCCCAGTTTCGCGGCTACAACCCAGACAAGTTCTCGGGGCAGGGAGACCCTCGCCTAGTTGATGAATGGATCCAGGGTCTCGAGGCCATTTTCGAGATCATCGAGTGCTCCGAGAGGCACAACATTCTATGTGCTCAGGTTCAGATGACGGGAGACGCCAGGCTGTGGTGGAACTCCTACTGGGGCTTACGCCCTGGTGAGAAGGAGGACCTCACCTGGCCACAGTTCAAGGAGATGCTGCGGGAGAAGTATTACCCGGATACCTACAAGGCTGAGATGGAGCGCCAGTTCTTGGCGCTTAAGCAGGGCCACCGCTCGGTAGATGAGTACGAGCGTGAGTTTGTTCGTCTCGGGTCCTTTGTCCCTTACCTAGTGGACACCGAGAAGAAGAAGGCGAGACGTTTCCGTGACGGGCTTCTGCCAGCTATCCGTCACCATGTTGCGGGACACGGCGTCCAGTCTTACGCCGATGTCGTTTTTAGGGCCCAGGAGACAGATGCCAGTCTCAGGATGGACTCAGCTCAGCCCCCCGTGTTGCCCCCAGCTCAGTATCCGACACTACCCCCAGCTCAGCCAGCGCCTGTCCAGCAGGCGAAGCCTAAGAATAAGAGAAAGTGGAAGGGTCAGCAGAATGACCGGAGGAACAGACAGAGACAGCCACAGGTCCCACCATGTGGCACATGCGGACGCCCACACCGCGGAGAGTGTCTTGCTGGGCAGAACGTCTGCTTTCACTGTCGTAGGCCCGGACATACCGTCCGAAACTGTCCGGATAGGCACCAGCAGCAGCAGCCTCAGCAGCAGCCCCGACAGCCACAGCAGCAGCAGCAGAGGCCGCCTCAGCAGCAGAGGCGAGGACAGCAGGCTCAGGTGTATGCAGTTGAGCAGGCTGAGGCAGAGCAGAACCCAGGTACTATGTCCGGAATGATTGTTTTGAATGATGTACCTATATTTGCTCTGTTCGACACTGGTGCGACGCACTCTTTTGTGTCGACTCGATGTGTGGAGGCCATTGGAGTTCAGCCCATCAACACTGTTGACCCTCTCGAGGTGAGTCTAGCCTCGGGAAGGAAGATAGTGACGAGCTCCAAGGCAGAGGACCTTAACCTTAGTATTGGCGGCCGAATCCTGAGGGCCGAAGCTTATGTTTGGGTAGTGGTAGAAAGGCTGACGAAAGTCGCACATTTCATGCCTGTGGCGATGACCATGTCGATGGATCAGTTTGCCGAGATATATACCCGTGGTGTTATTCGACTCCACGGAATGCCCGTCACGATCATATCTGATCAAGATCCCAGATTCACCAGCCGATTCTGAGAGAGTTTGCATGAGGCGATGGGCACCTAGCTAAAGTTCAGTTCGGCTTACCATCCAGAGACGGACGGCCAGTCTGAGAAGACGATCCAGACGCTCGAGGATATGCTCCGAGCCTTAATTCTGGACAGAGGTGCTAAGTGGGAGAAGTGGCTGCCACTAGCTGAGTTCGCCTATAACAACAGTTATTAGGCGTCTATTCAGATGGCTCCCTATGAAGCACTATATGGCCGCAAGTGTCGGTCGCCCCTGTATTGGGATGACGTCGGAGAACGACGAGTACTCGGTCTGAAGTTGATCGAGGAGACGGTTGAGCAGGTAGCCTGGATCAGAGAGAGGCTCAAGACAGCTCAGAGTCGACAAAAGTCCTCAGCCGATCAGCATAGACGAGAGATGCATTTTGAGCCCGGAGATCATGTATTCCTGAAGGTTCGACCGATGAGAGGTGTCGTTCGCTTCGGGAAGAGAGGGAAGTTGCATCCTCGCTATATAGGCCCGTTCGAAATTCTCGAGCGAGTGGGCGAAGTCGCCTATCGATTAGCTCTGCCTCCCGAGTTGGCTGGCGTGCACAACGTGTTCCATGTTTCGATGCTACGCCCATACGTGTGCGATCCCGAGCATGTGCTTCAGCACAGCGAGATTCAGCTTCAGCCAGATTTGACTTACGAGGAGCAGCCGGTAGCGGTTCTGGATCGAAAGGTCCTTCGGCTCAGGAACCGAGACGTTTCCCTCGTTCGTATCAGATGGAATCGCCACGGAGATTCAGATGCCACTTGGGAGCGCGAGGCAGATGTTAGAGCTCGTTTTCTAGATTTTGAGTTCTGATATATACCCAGTTGTATATATTTTCAGTTCTTGTATGTATTTCTCTAATTCTAGTATTTCCGAGGACGGAAATATTTTAAGGGAGATAGATTGTAATATCCCAGTTCTGTATTAATAAAAATGACAGTTTTTAGTTCCCAGTTGAACTATTTCTTTTATTAATACTGCTCGTCTTGAGTTCCGAGCGCAGTTATCAGCTATTCAATCTTAGTTATTAATTCCGGTCCATTTATTTTAGTAATGGATTTTTTTTAGTCGGAATTAATTATTTTAGTTGACGAATAAGCGAAACCGAGTTTGTTTCGATAAATCGTCCAAGTCTAACCGTGTCCGGAACCGAGTCGTTCGGTCACGAGTATCGCGCCTAGTTCGCGCCTAGCAAATTCTCGAGCCCTAGTAGTCTCGAGTCTTGTTCGAGCCCTAGCCATGCTCTTAGCCTTACTTAGAATATTTCTATGTATGAGATCATGTTTGTCAAGCCTTGGATGTTATTCTCTCGGTCTAGTATACCACACCTAGTTCGTGCGTGGCCCCGAGATCACTCGCGCCTAGGGTTCGCGAGTTCGGGCCAAAGCCGTGCTGAGTTCGCACCAAATCATGACCAAGTATTAAGGGGATTTTTCCTAGGTCTGGTGGCACCTTAGTGTGGCCATTTTTCAGCCATAGGCAAGGGTTAGCCTCCGTCTAAGTGTACACCGAGCCCGGGCTATGAGTCGGGCCCTAGTGCCCGCACCCTAGCCTCGCGCGAGTCAAGTATGGTGGCCCAAGTCATGGCCAAACACCTTTGGAATTTTCCTAAGTGTGGAGAACTCTTTTTCCAGCCCTAAGCATGTGGCATAATCGGGCCAAGTGTTTTTCTCGCGTGCAGCCTGGGCCAGCAGTTCTCGCGCCCAGCTCGCGCCCAGGCCCCGTGCCGCGACAGCCCAGACAGCCCCCAGGGCCCAGCAGTGCCCAGGCCCAGCGCGGGAAGCGCACCAGCCCACTTCTTGCGCCCAACTCCATTAATTCCGGCCCACTTTCCTCATGACCCAAAAGTGGCGAGTAATTAGGACATAATAAGGGTTTAATTAAGCTTAATTAACCCTAATGAAGTTTAAGCCTTAAGCACTTTCAAGTGAGTCCAAATGTGGACATGTGCATGGAATATTTTAATGCATGTGTTGTTGGATTTGTCCCCCACTACCTCATGCATGGGACAAGGCCTGACCCAAGGCATATTTTAGTCCAAGATGCCCTGCAAGATGCTCCCAGAATCCGTGCCATACCTGTCCCCAAGGCTCCTCCATGTCACGCCAAGCCCTCACCCTCATGCATGCGCTTGTGATGTTTGGTGTTCCCCTTGGGCACCTTGTAACCTCCGTCCATTTGCACTACTTAAGGGATGTCCCCATCATTTCCCCAACTCTTGGACACCTTAAACACATAAGAGATAGTGAGGGAAAAGTTGAGAAACCGAGAGCAAGCCCAACCCTTTGCCGCGCGCGCGTGTGAGCCCGGGTGGAGGAGTTTGATAGGTGCACCTTGTTCCAGCCATTTTCTCTCGGGGCTCAGCCACTCCATAGTGTTTTGTGTATTTTTAGGAGTTCCCAGAATCCATCATTTGCAGCCAATAGTCGTTGGAACAAGTCAAAGCTCGAGGAGCCGCGTGTAGGCACTAGTGGCGGGCATCACCACCATTTTCGAGTTTGAAGGAGGTTAGCTCGTGACTTTCATTTTTCCTAGCTTATTCATGATAAAATAAGATTTATCATGTACAAAAATGATGCCATGCATGAGAAGAATATGGAGATTTGGATTTTTGAAGATTTAAGCCCTAATTTCGTAAGTTATGGTACATGCATGATATGGCCGAGATTAGTATCTTAAAAATCCTCAAAAATCATGAGTATGACATGGTTAAAACAGTTTCATGCTTTGAGTTCATTTGTTCGGTCAATTTGTTAAGTGAAATCGAGCCATTTTCACCCCCGAACCTAAGTATATGTGCATGCATGTATTGACCAATGTTCTAGCCTCATTAGCCATGATTTTTGATGTATATCATTCGGCCCTAGGTCAATTTTCATGTTGAGCATGTTCATTTTTGTGCCCTAGGGTGGCCTCGTGCCTAATCGGCCCTATAAGCCCACCACCAAATCCAACCGAGGTCCCTCAGTGACTTTTGGCATTTTTGAGCATTTTATGTCATATTAGGTTGATTTGGTTCAGTAGTCCCCGGCAAAGTTGCCGGAAGTTTGGCAAAGGACCGGCTAGGGTCACCAGCCGCGCCAGTCGCGCGTGCCGTGCCCGTGCCGCGTCGCAGGGGCCAGGCAGTGCCCCTGTCCGTGCCCGCGTCTAGCGTACGCGAGGCACAGCAGCCCCCAGTGCACGCGACAGCGCCCAGCAGCGCCTGTCCGTGCCAGCCCGCGAGGTCTCAGCGCCAGTCGCGCCAGAGCACCTCCGACAGCGCCCGGCAGCGCTGTCCCAGTGTCATGCACGCGTGATCCCGAGCCAGTCGCTCGTACCACGCGGAGTCGACCTCGGGTCGTGCCAGCAGCGCACCCGAGTGTCCAGTGCCGTGCTGTAGTGACCCCGAGTCAGGTCCAGAGGCCTCGGGACGTGCCCAGCAGCACGCCCGAGTAGTCAGTTGGCCCGGGACGTGCCCAGCAGCATGCCCGCGTGCCCAGGGTCGCCCGGTAGCACCCTGACAGCCCTAGCCGCGCCCGAGCCGCGCGAGTAGTGTCTGGCCACGTCCGTTCTCGCGCCAGTCGCACTCGGGTCGTGCCAGCCGCACGCCCAGTGCCCAGTCAACCCGGGTACGCGCCAGTTCCCGCGTCCCTCGTGCTCGACCGTGCCCAGCAGCACGCCAGCACACCCAGTGACTCTCGGTCGTGCCCAGCCGCACCTAGTGGCACCAGTTGTGCCAGGGCCCGTGCCAGCCGCACAGCCCGCGCCAGCAGCGCCTAGTACCGAGGCCCGGTCGCACCCAGCTCGTGCCCAGCGCCGTGCCATGGCCCCAGCAGGCCCGGCATGGGACCGAGCCCGGCCAGTCCGAGCAGCCCGTGACCACCCGGTCCAGTGTGAACCGGTGGTCCAACCCGGTCCGGTTCTGCCCGACCCGGTTCAGCCAGTTAGCGAACCGGCCGGTTTAGCCAGCGGTTCGAGTCTGTTTTGGTTCGTGATTTTCGGTCCGAGTCTTATTCCGAAATTTAAGTATATTTTCGAGCCAAACCAAATCAGTTAAGCATATCAGTATAAATGTCCGGACTTAGAATTATTTCTGTGAACCCTTAGAGCGTTCCTTGATATCCGGATGAGTAATCTGATAGAGTAGAGCATCCCAGCATATTATTGAGCATATGACGAGCATAGTACTTAGTATATTTGTTTGCTTATATTTTTATGTAGCTGGAGGAGTCAGCTACCAGCACAGCCGCACTTACTCATTTTCAAAACCGATCAGGTGGGGACCCAGTCTGGGTTATACATTGAGTTTAATAGTCGATATCATGTTCAGGTATGTATATGAGTTTTATCCACTTTGGGTTAAGTCCAAGTTTGCCTTCCCTAAGTTCTGGTGGTGGCCCAGTTTGCCCTAGTTATACCACCAGAGTGTGCACACGGTTACCGGCCAGAGAGTTCCGGGAGTTACCGGCCAGAGAGTTCCGGGAGTTACAGTTTACTTATATATACCAGTTTGTGATATCATTATTAATATTGCTGTTTACTTTAGAATGGGTTTTTATAGAGTACAAGTGGACCGTACTCACCCCCACTTTATATTTTCAGATGACAGGGTCGGCGGGCAGGCGTGAGACGAGCTGTGGTGGTGGTGGTCGTGAGTTCCGCACGAAAGCTGTTCCCGGGACATTTGTTTAAACTGTTGTGTAAACTATTATAACCACGTATTTCAGACTTCCGCTATGCTTGTGTTTATTTTCGAACATGCATAACTTTATTTCAAGACTTAAATAATTTTACCCGGTTCGCCAGTACGAACGGGTTCAGACTAATATGCATGATTCGTAAAAATATAAACCTGAATTCATTAAGTCTAAACCAGTCGTTAGACCTAGGTTAAAGAAACGGGTTTTTAAGCAGAAAAGTCCTTAGCAGCATCCCGAGATAGTTTGCAAATGATTTCGAAAAATTTATAAGCGTTTTCGAAAGAGTTAAAATTTGCGAAAATTTGGCCCTAGTTAGCGGGGTGTTGCACACAGAGTGTGTATACCACCCAAATATTCTATCGTGTGCAAAATGAAATATGTGATACGTGCTTCAAATGCCAAATAACGCAGATTTCAGAAAATGAAGGTGTTATGACATTGGTGATAAAGGACATTGATGGGAAAATGTTTACGGTTATGCACAACATGGGCCTGAACTCGTCAGCTCGTGTAAACATTTTGAAATGTACGGGTGGCTATGTAGGCATGTCTTTGTTGTGTTGAAAAACTTGAACATAGATGTTATACCGCCTGCTCACATCTTATCGAGGTGGACGAAACTTGCTATACGCAATCTCATGTTCAGGGTTCTTGATAGTGTTACAGAACAATGTGCACAAAATGATGATATGAAGTTCATGGTGAACAAGCTTTGGTCAGACATTCATGTGTGCATGGGATTAGCTGAGTTGGATATGGACCATCTTGTCGAGTTTTTTAACTCATTGAGGAGCACAAACACAAACTATTGATCGATCAGGAGGGTAGTTTATCAAAAAAGGACCGGGAAAAGAGGTTTGACTCGTTTGTCGGGCTGACTGCCCCAAAAGTAATAGAGGTTCATCCTCCGGCACAATCGAAAAACAAAGGTCGTGGAAAGAGGATGAAGAGCAACAAGGAGAATTCGATTGTGGCATCACAGAAAAAAAGAAGACTATGCAAGACATGTGGTGAGAGAGCATGACACAATACACGTACTTGCCCTAAAAAGGATATGTGTGTAGTAGCACCTTCCACGACTAATGAAGGTAAACACCATTTGATCAATATTCATATGACTTTTGTAGCTGCACCCACAAATTAAATATTTATTTATATATTGTACTTATTTATTCATTGTAAACTTGTGCATTGCAGTAGAGTGATAATTGCGCGAATGTGATGGCACTCATTGGTACAGTTGGGTATGTTGGGTATGTCGTGCACATTGTATGCACATGCACGTGCTTCAATACTTCTTAAAATTCATGAGTATATACTGATTTGAACAAATTTGAAAATGCAGGAACGAAAATCTATACGCAAGTCTTACGCTGCACATGGAATCGTATCAGGAGGTTTCGACTAAATATATTATTAGAAGATTTCGACCACGTCATCTATTCTTATAGTTTAACTAGATTCATGAGTTATATTTTTTTACGTCCATCGTATTGTTTCATTACCTGTTACTACTGAGAACATTTCATTATTGTTATAGCAAATTATTTTTATTTTACTGAGCACCGAATCGAATGATTCGTTTCCCGAGTCGATCTCTCGAGGAAGACGGTTCGGAATTTAGAAATGGTATTGATAACACATAAAAGGAAAATAAATCCTAAACATTCTAATCAAAAGATTGGTTTTTGATTATTAACTAAGAAATAACATAAACATAAATCTACCTAAAAATATAAACGATAAAAAGATAAACGAGCTAGGGTATCGGGAATAATCGCTTCCGGTTCTACACACATTTAACGGCAATTAATAACTCAGTGAAATGGTTCGATTATCTAACTCATTTAGCGGTTTAACCTCACTAACTCTCGCAATATGAGGATAAACATAAACGAGCAAATTAATGAAACAATTAACACATAGACAATACGTCTCCGAACATGTCTACTCTAAACGAGCCAAATTCCACCAATTTCTCCCCTCTCGGTTTTGAAATCAATTATCTCTACGACTCCTCCCCTTTCGGTTCTAAAAGTCGCAATTCATAGAATTAACAAACTCTAACTCAACCAATCAATATTTAATCACAAATCAAAGTGTCACTCTTTGATTATATCAACAAATTAACCTAAGTGTCACTCTTAGGTTATGAAAATTTATCAAGTGTGATTTTATCAATTCATAATTAAAATAACTCGTCAAGATTGAGCTATCGTCATGCACATAAACGAGAACAAACCGGAATGATTATCCCTTAACCCTAGCTAAGGAATTAGCTACTCATTTCAATCTCAACATCAACATTCACATTTAACATAGCCATAATCATCATAAACACAATGAAAAATAAAACTTACTATTAATGTGAACTCCAATGTCAAGAACAAAATGCAAGCCAAGTCCAAAATGCAACAAGTCTTCCAAGTGTTCCTTCTCACAACATGAAAAACCAAGACAACACTAAAGAGAAAAATGGAGAAGAAGAAGAGGGAGAAGAGGAGAGAACCCCTCTAGGGAGTTGTGTTTTCAAGTCTTGCACTTCACCCCCATTTATACCACTTCATATCCAATATCCATACATAGTTTAAGGCATTATCATCACAAAACAAGGGGTAAAATGCTCCACAATCCCGACCATAGTGAATGTACCCTCAAAATAGGCCATAATGCATTAAATTGGGCAAGTAGTGGAGGTTTCCAGGCCCTAGCGCCGCTAGGACAAAAAATGAGCCTCAGAAGCCCGCTAGCACCCCCTAGAGCCGCTAGCTGGGGCTGGGTTGCATGACTTTGCGTTTCGGGCTGGTTTGGGCTCGTCCGAACTCGGAATTGAGTTCCGTTTTTTCCTATGCGTCGCTAACGAACCCATCTATTCAATGATACTTGAATGGCCAAATTATTCTTGAAATCATATTCTCCCAAAGCTCTTTACCTACACATTGAACGTGTTTCAAGCGACTTCGTGTTTTGGACCCGTCCGGACTCGTCCGAACTCGAAATTGGATTCCGCTTTTTCCTATGTGTAGCTAAGGAACCCATCTATCCAACCATGATTTCTCGACCCGTTTTCAAGCTAAATCGATTCCTGACGGGGCTTCCGACCTGGACACTAAAAACAAGAAGAAAAACGTAGAAAAACGACAAAATACACGAAAAACACATAAAAAGCCAAAATAGAACAAAACACACAATAAACTATAAAATGAACTAAAAACTAACAAAAAGACCTAAAACGGGAAAAAATGAACGACAAAATAGTACAGAAAAATGTAACAAAAATGGTCACAACATTTCCCCCACACTTAAACCTTTGTTCATCCCGAACAAAGAGAAAAGAAAACAAAACACGAACATGGGTACGGTTTCAAATAAGACATGTCTCAAAATGATTAACTCAATCGGGTCGAATTCCAACAACCGTACGACCATGTGCCTCAAACATCGACTTGGCCCTAAAATGACAAACTCTCAACACATAGATCATTATATATGCCTCACTCATTTTCTTATATGAATATGTGATGGGTTCGCTCAAAATTGGTCGATATTCACGTTTCAACATATGCTTGCCGATCGTCTAAATTACTCGGAATCAATTAAAGCTCAAAATTTTTGAATCAAGAGGACTTCTCGGGTTGCAATGTAGGATGTAGGTAAAGGTAGGATATATATATGGACAAGAAGCTCAAATAAACAATCAAAGTTCTCGAGTAATGAAATACTTGAATGTCCGCCACTCGACCAAAGTCAACAAGATAACATACATACCATCTACCAATGTCTCCACAAACAACACATAAATGCTCCAATCGAATTGCAATATTGCTTGACTTATTACACTTTTCTTTTTTTATTTAGGGAGTTACTATTTCTGAACAAGCTCGAATCGTAAGGGCAATATTCCTTAGGTTTAAACATTGGAGGTCATCCAAGTGTCCTAAGGTGGTTTCCCAATACTCATTACTCGTTAAAATGAATAACAAGTAAGCAGAGTAGAATCCCATCGATTCGTCTTACGAGCTCTCATATATATATATATATTTTTTTATTGTCAAGCATAAAATGCAAGTCGATTTCCACCTCATTCAATAACGACTCCGTCTTTACCAATCATCACATATATGTACGGCTGACAAGAAAAAGCTCAAGGCTCAAACAGGTTACTAGTGAATATAATTTTAGGATCAAAGAACAAGGCAAAACGAGCTAACAAACAAAACGCCTCAATCATTTTCGCAATTTGAAACTCTAACCGGTCCTTTTCAAATAAACTCAAGGCAAGTTCTAATCATTCGAGAATACGACCAATATCTCTCAAGAAAGAAAAGTAAGGATCAGAACCTCACAAGGTAAATAAATGTCACTAAAAGCAATCAAGTAAGTGTCGAGGCAATGGTAAATACGTCCGTCATCACAACTTCCCAATTTCATCAAACAATCATCAACAAGTCATATAATTCACCAGTACCACATGCTCGACAACACGGCAACCTAGATATTAGACCGGTCCACCATATAAGCATGCAAAATCCAAGTAAACTCCCCCACACTTAAAATAAAGCAATGTCCCCATTGCTTCCACACATAACCAGGAAGTTCAAATATCGAGACTTAGCAATTTCACATTATGAACCAATTTAGTATCAACACAATAACACAAAACTCAAAAGAAACCAAAACAAAAAAAGAAAAGGGTGTGCAAACCAAAGATGCGTCGATGAGGATAAGCGTTCACGTGCAATTCTTTCGCCCACGCCCAACCCGGGACTTTGATCTTCTTCTTTCAGCTGAATCGTCATGCTACAAGCTTGTCCATGGCAAGAGAATCACAAAACTCCAAACTCCCATTATTCAAAAATAAAAATGAACTAAAAGCATAAACGAAACACACAAGAAAGCAGTAAATCACTTGGGTTGCCTCCCAAGAAGCGCTTGTTTAACGTCATTAGCTTGACGAAACCTGTACAAATCAACCAGGATCCAGAAAGAAATGTCGATCATGCCACGCCTTTGTATTCTCGAGAAGCGGCAGCACGGGAAGGGTGGCATGATTGCGGACCTGGTAGGCTCGGGTGGCAATGTTCTTATAGATCCGAGCGTAAGCGCCAACGATGGTAACGAAATGACCCAGAGCTCTTCTTACCAAACCTCCACAGTCAACCTCTCTAAATACGAGAATGTCCGTGGAGCATGTCGAGCTAAATGGGGCCTTCTCGACGGTGCGGAGAGATGGCTCGAGTGAGGGACTCTCGAATTCGGGCACAAGAGTTTCCTCCATCAGGATATCACCCTCAATCTCTGGGAGCGCATTCTCCTCTTCTTCAGTCTCGCCCTCGTGAATTTGATTGACATGGATAATGGGCTCATCGACTTGTGGCTTGACAGACTGAGTGCGTTCTATTATGCCGTCAAGCTGCACCACCAACCGAGTGCATACAACCTCCATATTCTCTATTCGAGTTGTTTGGGCCGACATACAAGCAAGAATGAGATCGAATTTTTCATCATCCATCAAAGCGTTCCCCTGATGTTCATTAACTATGAGGGAATCGGGGGAAGATTTGTAAACTCGATCCTCCAAGACTCGAATACGTTCCGCTGGGTTCTCGACTTCGGCCTCAAGATTTTTCGTTCAGGTGGCTTGGGAGGTTAGAAAATCGAGAATCAAATCGAGCTTAGCATTGTCATCCGATGAGTCCACTAGGGACTTATATGATTGCTCGAAAGGTAACGGATACCACGGTTGCTCGTACGGGAAGGCACATGCCTGGCCATACTCCCTCGAGCCGTAGCTCGGCCCATTGTTCCAGTGAAAGGTTCGCGAGGAGGGGAACATGTTGCTCGGGTTCATCGATCCTACTGTCAAAATACCTGAACACAAGAATACAACAACCACGCGAAACTACGAAATATATATATATAATATTTTTTTATTTTTTATTTTTTTTTACAATTTTTTTTTAAATATACCAAAAACAAGAGAAATGGAAAATAAGAAAATCGAGAGAAAACACTGAAATTAAGCAAATATCACAAAAGTAAGAGGAACACGGAAAATAACACCAATATCAAAACCAAATATCCTACTTGCCTTCCCTGGCAACGGCGCCAAATTTGTTGTAGCAAATTATTTTTATTTTACTGAGCACCGAATCGAATGATTCGTTTCCCGAGTCGATCTCTCGAGGAAGACGGTTCGGAATTTAGAAATGGTATTGATAACACATAAAAGGAAAATAAATCCTAAACATTCTAATCAAAAGATTGGTTTTTGATTATTAACTAAGATATAACATAAACATAAATCTACCTAAAAATATAAACGATAAAAAAGATAAACGAGCTAGGGTATCGGGAATAATCGCTTCCGGTTCTACACACATTTAACGGCAATTAATAACACAGTTAAATGGTTTGACTAACTAACTCATTTAGCGGTTTAACCTCACTAACTCTCGCAATATGAGGATAAACATAAACGAGCAAATTAACGAAACAATCAACACATAAACAATACGTATCCGAACATGTCTACTCTAAATGAGCCAAATTCCACCAATTTCTCCCCTCTCGGTTTTGAAATCAATTATCTCTACGACCCCTCCCCTTTCGGTTCTAAAAGTCGCAATTCATAGAATTAACAAACTCTAACTCAACCAATCAATATTTAATCACAAATCAAAGTGTCACTCTTTGATTATATCAACAAATTAACCTAAGTGTCACTCTTAGGTTATGAAAATTTATCAAGTGTGATTTTATCAATTCATAATTAAAAATAACTCGTCAAGATCTATCGTCATGCACATAAACGAGAACAAACCGGAATGATTATCCCTTAACCCTAGCTAAGGAATTAGCTACTCATTTCAATCTCAACATCAACATTCACATTTAACATAGCCCTAATCATCATAAACACAATGGAAAATAAAAATTACTATTAATGTGAACTCCAATGTCAAGAACAAAATGCAAGCCAAGTCCAAAATGCAACCAGTCTTCCAAGTGTTCCTTCTCACAACATGAAAAACCAAGACAACACTAAAGAGAAAAATGGAGAAGAAGAAGAGGGAGAAGAGGAGAGAACCCCTCTATGGAGTTGTGTTTTCAAGTCTTGCACTTCACCCCCATTTATACCACTTCATATCCAACATCCATACATAGTTTAAGGCATTATCAACACAAAACAAGGGGTAAAATACTCCACAATCCCGACCATAGTGAAAGTACCCTCAAAATAGGCCATAATGCTTTAAATTGGGCAAGTAGTGGAGGTTTCCAGGCCCTAGCGCCGCTAGGATAACAAATGAGCCTCAGAAGCCCGCTAGCACCCCCTAAGGCCGCTAGCTGGGGCTGGGCTGCATGACTTTGCGTTTCGGGCTCGTTTGGGCTCGTCCGAACTCGGAATTAAGTTCTGTTTTTTCCTATGCGTCGCTAACGAACCCCTCTATTCAATGATACTGGAATGGCCAAATTATTCTTGAAATCATATTCTCCCAAAGCTCTTGACCTACACATTGAACGTGTTTCACGCGACTTCGCGTTTTGGACCCGTGCGGACTCGTCCGAACTCGAAATTGGATTTCGCTTTTCCCTATGTGTAGCTAAGGAACCCATCTATCCAACCATGATTTCTCGACCCGTTTTCGAGGTAAATCGATTCCTCACGGGGCTTTTGACNGTTGTTATTGTACATCACATGAGCAATAATATTTCAGATATGCACAATTAACACAACGTATGTGCACATTATGGCAATACTGCCGCACATATTCCAAGCAGCCAGACCAAAAAATAAAAAATGCACGGATCCTGTAAAGAATTATCATTGAACCTTCAACCTATGGAGTCTGTATGATAATGTTATTCATATAAAATAAATATTTTAACGCTACATTCACGCGTATATTTACATAAACATTGCGCGACAAAATATAAATAGTTGCACTATTAATCTTGAAAAAACATACATTACACTACTCTGTATCAAAGAATTTTAGTACAAGCTTATGATGTAAATTGCTAGTTGACTAAATAACATGAATGCATTAATAACAAAAAAAAAAAGGCATAAATAACTAATTCTATGTTATAGATGGAAAGGCACACAACATACATGATGAGTGAACAATATGTTGTATTGCTATGCACAATTTATAAATGATCAGTGCACAATATGTTGTATTACTATGCACAACTCACAATCGATCAGTGCACAATATGTTGTGCTGTTATGCACAATTCATAAGTGATCAGTGCACGATACAATGTGCTGCTATGTACGATTCCCACTATTCGGTTGAAAATTTTTATCTTCCGACTGACTCGCAAGACAAACATAGGAAAAACAGAAAATAAACAGTAACGATATCACGATTACAAAAACACCAGTCGCCAGACATAGTTGCATTTTAGTGAACCAAGCCAAAAAAACGTACACATTATCCAGTGAAAAATATTGTAACGTCACAAAACAAATTTAAGCATCTACACAAATCCGCACTACCATGACCAACTGCACAACCACACCCCATCATTAATTTGCTCCTTTTTGCGAGATACATCGGATGGTATCTCTTTGATGTCGTGAGGTTACTGTCATTCAACTCATTGTTCTCAGCACACGCGATGAAATAGCTATAACGCTTCCTAATAAGCTTGATATGTCCCTTGTCTGCCGTTTTCAGCTCTGGGTTGAATGGTTTTGCAAAGCAGCCTTTAAATGTCTCCATGTGGTGCATCATCATCAGCCCAATGTCTACCTCATCGACGCCTTTGGTCCATGGTGTGTCAATAACGTCGGGGATGGCCAGTCCGATTGCTTTGGATTTTATCGCCAAACTTCTCTCGCCTAGAAACTTCGAGACTGAACGTTGCTGCAATATTTAATATAAAGATTAACACGAAATCGTGTTCAGACACTTACAATTATGTAATGCAAAAGCGTTTGAATTAACATTACCAACAACTTGACAAGAGGTATAACGGGCCTCATAACAGCACCACCTTTGCACTTTCCATTGCTATATATAACAGTCAGCTTTTTGGATTCGAGAGACGCACATATTACACCCGAAAATGTACGTGAATGTACCGGAAATAAAAGTTGCAACACATGATAAACAACAAATCAACTTATGCTTGTGCATATAACGGAATAGCACAACAAACTCATATACCAAAACAAAGTGGACGTGAACATATTCAATATGAGGAAACTAATTTGATAAACAATCGTTTACCACGTCTATCTGCTTCAAATTGAAAGGGCACCTCCGGGTGATTTCTGATTCCAACGTAAGAGCAAACTTATTGTAGCCTACTCCTCTCTTCCGTTCCGACTCAAAGAACAGCTTGCCACGACACCATAAAATGCACATTATTATTATTTTCTTTTTAAACAATAATAATAATAATAATAATAATAACAATAATAATAATAATAATAATAATAATAATAATAATGATAATAATGATAATAATGATAATAATAATAATATTAATAAATAATGTGTTCGATACACACATGCGGATACATAAAATCGTGTCAAGTAATGCGTCATACCTCGTTACATGGGGATGTGGATGCAAAAAAGCACGCCGGTGAACCATGACATTTATAATTCTCGTTGAAATTTAGAATGATTGACCACAAGTCAAGCAATTCCTTAGTGATAGGCGTATTTGGAACCAGACTTGCCACAACAGGCCACCTCACCGAGTAACTTAACAACCTATATATAATCACACTACTGTGCGTTCCAAGCACCAGTGCGTAAGAAGAAAATTTAGTCGGTATNCCCTCAGCTGACAACAAAAACTCCATCGAAATCACGAATTAAAACCCAAACGCAATGAGGCACAAAAAAAAAAAAAAAAACAAAAACAAAACAAAACAAAGCAAGGAAAAAAATATATAAATATGATCTTAATTAATATTCGTACTCATCAAGCGTGTCATTCTTCATTATCCAGATAGAAACCATCCTCTCGTGCACATCCAGTTTCTTAGTCATGTCGGTGAAGTTAGATCTATTTTGGGATTAAACATGTGTAATTGATACATTAGGTCATTATATTGTTTAGCCAAATTAAGTGATCAAATTATTGTACATTGGCTAAGGAACTTAATTTATATTGTGGTATGATTAAATGTGGACACCCGGTAATATTATTATTTGGTGACGTAACAAATAATAATATTACACTTAAGAACCTAATTAGCAAATAATTTGGGTCAAAATTAATTATGGGTGGAGTCCCCAAAACCGTGATAAATAAAAGGGGTTCTTTTTGCAATTCTTCAAAAAGTGATGAGAAGAATAAAAACCGTAGGGTTTCCCCACTCTCTCCATCAGTTTTATTCTTCATTACGTCAGAAGAGGAGAGGTTACAGTTCACGGCTTTTGGAAGAACTCCGAATCCCAAACCCAAAATCCCAATTCAATTCCAGTGAGATCAATCAACATGAATCCATCAGGTACGCTTCCGCTCTTCAGTTTGATTCTCAGCTATTCAATATGAATGCTCTTGGGATCAATCGATTTATTTCAAATAAAGTTAAATCCAATTCTATCAATTGGTATCAGAGCATATTCATATTGAATTTTGGGAATCAATTTTAATCCATATGGTTTGGTATACTGCGATTTTTTGGGTTTATACTGCCATGATGCTGTGCAAAATTAATTGCTCTGAATACATGAAATTTGGTAACGAGATTGTTCGAATTTTATTCCATCAGATTATGTGGGTTCAGTCAATTAATTTAAATTGCATGTTGATGTCCTTGGGATTGCTTGATTATTGTTTCGGATTTGTATATGGATCTGTTCGGATTTATTTCCAGAGCGTGCATACTTGCGTGAAATATATAATTTTTATTCATTCCAATTTCGTTCACATATTGCTGCTCTAAATTCGTAATCATTGATTTGATCAATATTGTGTTATGTGAAATACATTTATGGGCCCAAATGCAATTAAACTTTCCTGCCACGTTTGGATGAGAATTCATATGCTGTCTTTGTGCCAATTTCTTACGTCATGTTTCATTGGTTGATTTTGGAATCTGAGCATGAATTATTTGTTTCTTCAGAATCTGAATTTGATTTATTTGCTATTGAAATTGAATTCATGATAAATGAATCCATCAGCCATTTTACTTTGGAATATGATGCTTGGCATCATTAATATCAAATGACTGAAGTTTTCGAAAGGCTTGAGTTATTTTTGAATCTGTGAAGTTGAGGTCTAGGGTATGTTTATATTTTTGGACCCAATTAAAGTTTGAGTGCCAGTATTAAGTTAATTGTTCGGCACTTCATGTTTAATTTAAATGGATTGATTGAAACAAAATGTTACCAAAGTGACCTTTTTTGTGTAGATGGATTCATTTAAATACTAAAGTTTGTTGTATTTTTGTAATTCATGCGTGTGTTAATTAACCCAAATGTGAACTGACATATGGCCGAATTACAAACATACATGTGATAATAAATCTGTGACAATTATAAGGTTTTCATGTGAAAAATAATTATATCCAAAGATAGTTTTATTGTTTGACAGAAATTATTGTCAAGATTTGATTATTACAACAAGAGTACTGCTTACAATTAATATTACTATCCAAATATTTGATATTAATGTTGTGCTTGGTATCTTGCTATGGGTTTAAATCATTTTTTTTTTTTTGTTTAAATGATTAACTATGGATAATAATGTGAGTATCATTGTTTATTATTCTCTTCAGGTTCTTCATCTATGGTATCTACTAACTATCCAGTCCCTACTTTATCTGGGGATAACTTTAAGAACTGGAAAGTTTTTGATTCATTTGGGATGTATGGATCTAGACTTGGCATTAAGGATAGACCAACCTGCTTCTCTTACGGAGAACAGTACTACTAAGGAAAAATAGTGCTTTGAGAAGTGGGAAAGGTCTAATCGCCTAAGTCTTATGATCATAAAGAAAAGCATTCCAGAAATCTTTCGAGGAACGATATCTGATGATATCACTCTGGCTAAAGAGTTCCTTGTCGAGATTGAAAAGCGCTTTACTAAAAGCGATAAGGCGGAAATGAGTACTCTTTTAAAGACACTCATTACCATGAGGTATCTCGGCAAAGGCAACATAAGGGAGTACATCCTCAAGATGTCCAATATTGCTTCTAAGTTGAGGGCACTAAAGTTAGACCTTTCGGAGGACATGCTTGTCATATTGGTCCTACTCTCTCTTCCTACTCAATACGATCAGTTTAAGGTCAGTTACAACTGCCAAAAGGAGAAGTGGACTCTTAATGAGCTCATTTCTCACTGTGTTGAGGAAAAAGAAAGAATGAAGCATAATCGGGCTGAAGAGGTGCATGTGATTGGTACCTCGAAAGATGCTGGTGGCTTTAAAAGAAAGCATAAGGCCGTTACGGTTGAGACTGCTAAGGGTCCAGATCCAAAGGTTAAACCGGAGGAGATTTTATGCTTCTTCTGCAAGAAACCTGGACATTTAAAGAAAGATTGTGCTAAGTACTCCACCTGGTGCGGGAAGAAAGGTACATTCTTTAATCTGGTTTGTTCTGAAGTTAATTTAGCTTCAGTACCTCGAAACACTTGGTGGTTAGACTCTGGTTCAACTACTAACATCAGTGTTTCAATGCAGGGTTGCCAAAGCCACCGAAAACCAGCTGATGCTGAAAGACGCATTTACTTTGGTAATGGGGAATCGGTGGATATGGAAGCTGTGGGCATATTTAAATTATTGTTATGTACTGGACATTTTGTTGAATTGAAAGACACTTTTGCCATACGGTCTTTTAGACGGAATTTGGTTTCTGTTTCTTATTTGAACAAATCTGGTTATTATTGTTCATTTGGAAACAATAAGGTTGTGTTGTCTTTTAATTCTGATGTGGTTGGTTTCGGTACTTTTATGGAAAATGATGATTTATATATGCTCAACACTATAACTTCTTATAATGAAACCCTGAATGTGGAATCAAGAGGTACTAAGCAAAAATTAAATGAATCAAGTGTGCTTTGGCATAAACGTTTGGGGACATACTTCGAGAAATAGAGTTGAAAGACTCATTAAGGATGGAATTCTTGATTCTATTAATTTTTTGGATTTTGATGTTTGTGTCAATTGCATTAAAGGTAAACAAACCAAAGTAAAGAGGATAGGTGCTTATCGAGCTACGGAAGTCTTAGAGTTGATACATACGGATATTTGTGGGCCATTTCCTATACCTTCGTGGAATGGTCAACAATACTTTGTATCATTCATAGACTATTATTCTCGATATGGTTATCTATACCTCATAAGGGAAAAATCTGAAGCATTGGACATGTTCAAAGCATTTAAGGCTGAAGTTGAAAATCAACTCAACAAACGCATTAAGATCGTCAGATCTGATAGTGGAGGTGAATATTACGGCAGAAATGATGGATCTGGTGAACAACGTCCGGGCCCATTTGCTGACTTCCTTAAGGAGTGTGGAATTGTCCCTCAGTACACTATGCCAGGTTCGCCTAGCATGAATGGTGTTGCTGAAAGACGTAATCGCACATTAAAGGATATTGGTTCGAAGTATGATTTTCCAATCTACTTTACCACGATCCTTATGGGGGGAAGCACTAAAGACTGCAGTCTACATCCTTAATCGAGTACCAACTAAGGCGACTGCTAAAACACCCTCTGAATTATGGACTGGGCGCAAGCCTAGCTTACGCCATTTTAGGGTGTGGGGTTGTCCAACTGATGCGAAGCCTTATAGGCCAAATGAACCAAAGCTAGCACCTCGTACGGTGAGCAGTCATTTCATTGGTTACTCGGAACGGTCAAAGGGGTATAAATTTTATGATCCCACATCAGGAAATATTTTTTAGACGGGTACTGCCACGTTCTTTGAGAATGTTGATTTTGAGGGGAGAAATACAGTTTGCAACTTTACTTTTGAGGATCAAGAAATCACTAAAGTGGTTGACCTGATCCCTCAAGAGCAAATAGTCATTCCAGCTCCTATAGAGCAAACCCAACAAACTCAAAAACATACAGTTCAACAGCCAACGCTTCTGCGTAGATCCAATAGAGAACGGAGAAATGCCATTCCGGATGATTATTTGGTGTTTCTTCAAGAAAATGAGGATGTGGGTGGCTTGAATGAGGATGATCCGATCAATCTCAAACAAATCATGAAGGATCCCAACTTAAATAAATGGATCGAAGCGATGCGTGAAGAGTATAAGTCGATGCAAGAAAATAAGGTTTGGGAACTTGTCCCGTTGCCAGAAGGTGCAAAACCCGTTGGTTGCAAATGGATTTTTAAAACCAAACGGGATGCAAATGGTAATGCGGAGAGGTATAAAGCACGTCTTGTAGCTAAAGGCTATACTCAAAGGGAAGGGATTGACTATAAAGAGACCTTTTCTCCAGTTTCTTCGAAGGACTCTTTTAGAACAATCATGGCTCTAGTGGCACATTTTGACTTGGAGCTCCATCAGATGGATGTAAAGACGGCGTTTCTCAATGGTGACATTGATGAAACGATCTATATGGTACAACCAGAAAGCTTTGAGGTCGATGACCCGAAGAAAATGGTTTGTAAATTAAGAAAATCCATCTATGGGCTCAAACAAGTGTCTCGACAGTGGTATCACAAATTTCATCAAGTAATTATCTCGTATGGTTTTGAGATGAATGTCGTTGATGATTGTGTTTATCACAAGTTCAGTGGGAGTAAATTTATTTTTCTGGTTTTGTATGTGGATGACATTCTGCTTGCTACAAACGATATGTGCATGTTGCACGAAACAAAGAAATTTCTTTCGAGTAACTTCGAGATGAAAGATCTTGGTGAAGCGTCTTTTGTATTAGGAATCCAGATACACCAAGAGCGATCTCGAGGTATTCTAGGATTATCACAAAAGAGCTATATCGATGAAGTACTTGAGAGATTTGGCATGCAGAACAGCAAACCAGGAAATACCCCTGTGGCTAAAGGAGACAAATTTAGCCTAAGTCAATGCCCAAAGGGAAATTTGGAAATCCAAGAAATGTAAAAGGTCCGTTACGCCTTGGCAGTTGGGAGCCTAATGTATGCTCAAGTATGTACGCGTCTGGATATTGCGTATATAGTTGGTTTGTTAGGTAGATACCTTAGTAATCCTGGATTGGATCACTGGAAAGCAGCCAAAAGGGTGATGAGATATCTTAAGAGAACTAAGGATTATATGCTCACATATAGGAGATCAGATCATTTGGAGATCGTTGGATATTCTGACTCCGATTTTGCTGGGTGCCAAGACAGTAGGAAATCTACGTCTGGGAACTTATTTATGTTGGCTGGTGGTGCTATTTCCTGGCGTAGTGCTAAACAAACACTTGTTACCACTTCCACTATGGAAGCTGAGTTTGTGGCGTGTTTTGAGGCATCACACCAGGGAATCTGGTTAAGGAACTTTGTCACAAGGCTGCAAATCATTCCGGAGGTTGAAAGACCTATCAAGATCTTTTGTGACAATAAATCAGCCATTCTGTACTCCAACAACAATAGGAGCTTGTCTAAGTCAAAGCATATTGACATTAAGTTCCTAGCTGTGAAGGAGAGGGTACAAAGTGGTCAAATTTCTATCGAACACTTAGGGACAAAATCTATGTTAGCAGATCCCCTAACTAAAGGTGTAACACCTATGGTATTTCACGAGCATACTGCTCATATGGGTGTGTTACATATTCAGGAAGCTTCACTCTGGTGGGAGCATTTGCTACTTTTTTTTGTCATGTTGTTCGATGATATGTAAAGTACTTATTCTGATCAGAAATAAAGTTTTGGTTCATGACACTTTGTACATTATGTTTCGGTACTTAACGATCTCATTAAGTTTGGACTAGTTGAAAATTGACATGTGCTGATCACATTCATGTAATTTTCATGCCACATATTCCACAATTTGATCTATGTCATTTAATCATGGTGATATATGTGATTATTGATAGTTTAGTTGTGTCTATACGGCGAAAACTGCATTAGCCCTATATTGTTGTGATTAGTGGACCAGATTGTTCAAGTTCTGTAATAATGACCATATTTTGAGCTCATAAGGTATAATGTATCGTCAGGACACATATTTAATCCAGTGGGAGATTGTTAGATCTATTTTGGGATTAAACATGTGTAATTGATACATTGGGTCATTATATTGTTTAGCCAAATTAAGTGATCAAATTATTGTACATTGGCTAAGGAACTTAATTTAGATTGTGGAATGATTAAATGTGGACACCCGGTAATATTATTATTTGGTGACGTAACAAATAATAATATTACACTTAAGGACCTAATTAGCAAATAATTTGGGTCAAAATTAATAATGGGTGCAGTCCCCAAAACCGTGATAAATAAAAAGGGTTCTTTTTGCAATTCTTCAAAAAGTGATGAGAAGAATAAAAACCATAGGGTTTCCCCACTCTCTCCATCAATTTTATTCTTCATTACGTCAGAAGAGGAGAGGTTACAGTTCACGGCTTTTAGAAGAACTCCAAATTCCAAACCCAAAATCCCAATTCAATTCCAGTGAGATCAATCAACATGAATCCATCAGGTACGCTTCCGCTCTTCAGTTTGATTCTCAACTATTCAATATGAACGCTCTTAGGATTAATCGATTTATTTCGAATAAAGTTAAATCCAATTCTATCAGGTCACCCTCTGTTTGAAAGGGGATTTAAACACACTGGCCACCTTGACGTGCCTCTTTGGCCTCTGTGGCCTGTGAACGTCATCACCTTGAGCCAACGCATCATCAACTTCTAACCAACAAACAGATAATAACAACTAAAGATATACAAAGAAATTTGGATACATT
>BKCP01011403.1:766018-793801 GCA_008636005.1 Striga asiatica | reverse complement strand
AGGTGAAAAGAGTAACTAAATCAAGAAGTGTTTATTTATTGACATAGTGGTTTACTTGTGCAATATTATCTACGCTAGTAACAAGCTAAATTCATGAACTCTTTTTGACATAGTGGTTTACTTGTGCAATATAATCTAAACTAGTAAACAAGCTAAATTTCATGAACTCTTTTTTGTCTGGATTTTGTGAAGAACACCCAGAAAGGAATCCTCGCAGGCTTGTGTCCGGAGCTGATTTTCTATGTGCTATGAGACGTTTTCGACTTGGCAATGCTTCGTGTTAATTGTTCTCTTCTGAATCAACTGTTAATGCAAGCTTACCCTCCAACTCCTCCAGCAAATCATGATAGTAGGCAAAAGCTCCATGTGCCTTTATAAATGCACATGGCACAAGCACAGATTATTTATTTCTGAAAATTAGAAGAGGAAAAGAAATGTGTTCCATATGTGAAGAAAATTGCACCTGTATAGTTATGCTGTATGCTTTCCACAACCGCAAATCATGTCTAAAAAGATCAAAAAGAACCTGTAGAGACAGCAGTAAGAAAATCTTATGTCAATTGNAAAAAAAAAAAAAAAAAAATCAACACGGTTAGACGGTAATGCAGACCAAAGTTGTTTAAAAGCACTGAGGAGGATTTTCGTAATAACAACATGATTGAGCTATCCTTCAAATTACAAATGACCACTTAATATTTTCCTAAAAGATATTAAAAATAATTGAACTCACAGAGCGGTATTTGGTGACTGGTGAGCTAACAATTTTTTGACAAATTTAGCAACAATGTTTAACAATACCTCAGAACGCCTTAATAACGTGGCCAATACCACTATCCATTCTTTGAACTTGACCGAACACATGTGAGCCAAGAGGAATTCTGCTTCCAACCGACTTTGCAGCATTTCCATATTGAGCTACGCATAAAAAGTAAAATCAAAATGGATTACATATCTCAAGTTCATTTAAATATATAGTGAATTCTCTTCGGCTATATAGGTGCGTGTTGCATATCCATACATGCATATGTAATGTCCGGAAAAGGATGGCTACATAGAAATATAAATTCATCATCCATCGATTACAAGGAAAAAGGTGATAACATGATAGTGTCAGTTGGTCTCCCAGAAAGACTTTGAAAGTTCACCATTAAAAAATTGCACAAAATCCAAAAATAGAGAATGTTTTTTAAGCTTTCCATTATGTTCCTTGTTCTCCAAGCCTTAACAATACATCCAGATACCTTTTGACCAATCATTTCAAGCCCTGAAGCAAAATTCTCCAAACGGGCACTTCCATATCTTTCTCGTTGAAGATAATCCTGCATAAAATTGTTTTACGCTTCTATGACTAGTGGACTGACAACAAAGATTATTCATCTGAAGAACTAAAAAGAGTGACTTATACCACTAAATCGAATTGGGTGCCTTTGACAAATGCAACAAGCTTTGAAAGCTCCTTTCCGGACATCAAAAAGCTGGCATGGTTTTCTAAAATACTTTTCACAGAAGCAACATGCGCACTCGGCTCTTTGAATGATGAGCTGCTGAACATTGAAGAAAAGGAAAAGGTCTACAAACGTCAATATAGCTGCCCAGGAAGGAGAAGCTGAATGATTCTAAAACTCGTTGGGGAAAGAATATTTTATATTATAAATAACTAATAATAATCATCTTAATTCAGCACATATTCTTACCTTCTAGAATCATGTGGATGCTTCCTGAAACTCGTTGGGAAAAGAAAATATCCCAAAAATCTTGGAGAGTCTCTCTCAGAGTCCGTATTCGTGGATTCATATTCTCTTCCAGACCTTAGAAGAAACCTCACCTGTAAACAAGAAAGATTTAAAATCTACAAGGGAATATGACAGCCATCTTCCAGAAAGGTAATGCAACATAGACACATACCAGCTCCCCAGCTAGTTCATACAAAGACTCGTCAAGCGTGGCCTAGACAATTGATAAGTCCATGTCAAAAAGTGTAACATACATGAAAATCTCCCAAAAAACAAAAAAAAAAAAGTAAAGGAGAGGAAACATTCAAGTGTAGCATCATTAGGAATGATAATAATCAGCCCATTCAACCAGAAACTAGTCAACCGAGCATCAAATAATGTAATTACTGACTTCTCGGTTGAAAACAACTTGCTCTTAGGAATTGTGTTCTTAATCTAGTATTATAAGAAGGTATCAGAAGGTGTTTTGCCTAGACGAAGAGAAGAATTATGCAATCACCTGCAATAACCGCAAGGCACAATATTGGCTCACAGCAGGACCTTCAAGCTTAGCAATGACCTGCGGCAACACAAACAACAAGGATTGCAATTAGCGTCAAAAGAATCTTGTCTAGAACAGATGTTGCAAATGCTTCTTCTCTTTCTCGCTGACTCAAAATACAAGAGAACATATGATCGATAACCATTTCTTTGCCATGATCTCAAAAGGAAATATAATTCCAATAGTTGCTTTTAGATGGCTGATGGAGCTAATCAGCATGTATGTAAGCCAGTCAGAAATAATGTTGGATTCATTTATTAGATTTGATATTACATGTCAACTTGATAATACAAAACAACCAGAACAAAAGTCCAAATCCATAGTATATACACAACTAATGAGATGACACTTACAAGTATATAACAGGCTGCCGTGCGGTACCACCTTCGCTGAAAGCATTCTTCAAACAACCTGAAATTATAAACTGATTCGAGTTAAGCTAGTTCATATGACGTAGTGAAGGAATTATATTTGGTGACAAAGGAGAACCTAATAAATAACACTTCAGCTCTCAAGCAGCAAGCAACACACTCTAAAGTGATGATGTTAACTAGAGACCATAAGTATTTGAAGTGAATGAAAATAAATTAAAGTCTTCTATTCGATGCAAGTTCTAGCTATTTTGTAGAGAAAAAACAAAATAAAGTCCCGTACTCCGTTGATCTCCCGGCAGCAGAAAACAAATCTGCCCAATGTCGGCCATCTGTTTTCCGTGCTACACTAACAACAACATCGTAGTATTCAGGAAAATTTCTGATCAGATCACAGGTCTTCTCCAAAAGAGATGCAGTACGATTTGACACTGCTGTCTGGTTTTTGCTAGAATTCTGCCTGTAGAAAAATGATGGAAGATCCACTGTAATTAGAAAAATGATTGATATATATAAGTATTAAATACAATTTATAAAATTTTATAAAGAGTAATAAAACATATCAATTCTAAAGCAAAGTTTGATTAGGTGAAGTTCCTTTAAGAAATATACCCTCCACCATCCTTGTATAATAAGGAACCTGAATATTGTGTTTTCCATAAAGTTCAACTAACTCATTACAAATTCATAACCGTCAAACTGCACAGGTGAGCAAACAAATTTAGGGCTGACGAATGCTATTTTTCATTGACCCCAAAAAGGTTATTCTACATACTTAATTTCTCATCCATACTCAACCACGTGGTTCAACTCTAGTTGAAAGGACCATTTTTGGTGCATAGCATATGTAATGTGTTTTATTTTCAAGGATGCACCAAAATGAGAATACAATTAGCATTTCAAACAATTATTCAATTTTGACTAAGTGTCCGCACTTAAAATGATTTAAGTAGTTTAGACACCCTGCAAAATCCAATCAGGTTTCACAATTTTGCCGTGGAACACTTACAATTAAACTTCAAAGTGGACCATAACAAAGAATGTGAAAGGAAGTTTCTGAAAATCATTACCTTGAAACGTCAGCATCAAAAACTGTAAATAGAAGCCATTCTAGGCAACGAGAAAAATGTGGCTTCTCTGTGGATAAATTTGCAAGACGTAGAGCTTCTTCCCTCTTATCCCTCTGCAAAGTCATAACTAAAATTATATATTACATAACTACATAGAATAACAAGAAAGGCAGGAATAACTTTTTGGGTTTTTCCAGTACAATGTGTTGTGAGTCTAAACAGTTATGGTAGATAGAGCTTGGAGGAGACGACATTCAGAGGTCCAGCTCCTTCATAAAACTTCTCTCTCCAATTTCGCTCCTCCAAACAAGCCAATTCAATTTTGCATAAATCTAAACAAGCCCCGAATGCATTTTTTCCTTTTTAAAAATTTAAAAGAAATTTTATGTAACCATCCATAAAGAAAAGATTTTCAGCCATAAATTCTCAATGAATAAAGTATTGGCAGATCCATGCAGTTGAGATATTGGAATGTTCTTCTGTGTGTTGGCGGTTTATTATTCTGGATTGAAAGTTTAAGCTGCCACTTTTATTATGTCTATTCAACAGAAAAAAATAAGTAAAAAAAGTTGGGCATTACATAAGCGGAAGTAAGTGGCACTAGGAAATGCTAATTCTTGCATCGTAACTCTAAAGGCAGGGAATGCTCTGTCCTTCAAATATCATCATTATTCATTAAACAAAATTCAATTTAATAATGTTATCTGAATGAATGCAGAAATATATTTGTCCATCATCAAGATGATTGATGATGTTACTCACACAGGGTAAACGTAAAATATTGGAGAAAGGGTGTCTCAGAGAGAAACTATCTGCTATGTTCAACTGCATGACACATGCTTAGACAGAGAAAAAAATTTGAAGTCCAAGTTGGTGCAGTTATGTACCTGAAGAAGATGCCTTAGCAGACAATGTAATATGGTTTGTGCTTGAGGAGAAGGCTCAAAACATGGGAACTCAGTGCATGCTGAAAATGACATTCTCTGGCAAACACCAACTACTACACCAGCATTTGGAAGCAGACCAAGAGGGTACACCTCACGATCAAATTCAAGTTCTGGATCCAGCTAGGTATCACATCAAACCACTAATTCAGATTTTGTTCACTAGTTCAAGTGAAATGCAATAAAAAAAACAAATAATGAGAAAGAGAAACTAAATAAATGTGATGACCAGGAGTTAGCTCCAGTGACAATACATCATGAAAATCGTTCTATATATGTTTAACCCATACTACACATTTATATTACCATGACCAAGTATGGTACCACAGGTTGTCTATCGTTGTTGCCATAATTTATGCAAGGAGATTATATGAGCCAAAAGATAAATACAATACCTGCAAAAAATCTTCCTGCTTAAAAGGATCGACACCTGGAGATGGATACCAAACCTGTAGATGAGCTTCAACCAGTATGCATATCAGACATGTCAAGGAAAATGGACAAGTTACTTCAAGAGATGTTATATGCATGGAAACTGTTACCTGCATCCCTCGATGGCCGTAATCTAACCAAGATACTTCCTCAATTAAGTTTGTTTTCTCTTCTGATTGACCACAAGTAACCCAGAATAACTCCACAGAGTGTGTGAGCTCTCTTTCTCGCCCATCATCCAAATCAAGCAGTGAAAGTTCTCCATTCATCCGCAAAATCAAACACCTAAACAAGTACACAGACAATGACTAGCCAGGCCTTCTCATGCTAAAGATCATGAAATATGCACTCGTACCTTGCAGGTTCTCTTGGCTGTAAGTCAGATATTGATGAAATATCACCTGTAAGAGAGCACTCTCGTTGGAACTGATCGGGGATGAAGTGCATTGCAGCTGGATGACTCTTTGCAGTCATGATTGAGAGCTCTCGTACTGTAGAAAGCTGTTTGTCATTTTATCACTTAAAATATGCATGTTGAATATAGCTTTTGTTTAAAACTCGTATTTTGGGTAAAAAAAATGGACCAAGTAACTGGAAATAATGGTTTGAAAACTAACTATTGTAAATTCTGTTTTTCAACTTAATTTACCTGTAAATCTGGAGTGCTGGAAGGTGACAGTTCACCATTTAACTTCACGTGGTATATATGAACATCAAAGGGGCGATATGTGACGAGCAAATAGTCTTGATAAACGTCCATGACCATCGGCTGCGCAAGCAATGGTTTCCGGCAAAGCAGCGAACTCTGATCTAGGTGATATCTTGGGTAGAAAAGTAATTCATATCTGCAATCACCAATCATTGTGACAGGAACCAAGTGTCAGGAGAGTAAATGAGTGATATGATTGACGGTAACTTAAACGAAACTAGATACAGCTGCAGTTCAAAAAGGCTGAGGAAAAGCAGTTACTCGCAGTGAAGACCATAAGAAAAAGACTTGGACCAGATAACTGATAAACAAGAAAAGTTTCTTCCATTCAATGTCTATAATTGTATTTTTATAGTTTATTTGAATAGTATTCCAATAACATGCACTCCTACAAAGAAAACTTTCCTCACAAAAAAGAAGTAGGGTGGATATTAGGCTTATGAAGAGAAACCAATATTGTAGGACTGAGAATGACCTCACTTCAGTACAGTAACAATTATCTGGATACTGTTTCATCTATCATTCCTTTAACAGAGATCTCGTTTTAACTTAATGGATAAAATGGGATATTGAGTAACTACTAACTATCATAGTTCCATACAGAAAAATTCAGCAACAATGTAAACAACGTTAGCAGATTTCTAGAAACATCATCCTACCTGATAATTTCTCACAATAGGCATTCTGACCATCACAAATTAACTAATGAAACTACCTCAGCATTGGTAGCAGCAAAAAAGTTACAGAGACATTTAATCACCCTATATGATTAAAGTAATCAGAGAACTAGAGTTGAGCCAAAACAAGAAATTGGTTTGCTAATAATTTTACTACTTCCAGAACAACATGGCTTGGGACTAAAAGACTATGTTGTTGTTGTTGTTGTTGTTGTTGTTCTTCCAGAACAACATGAAGATGCAGCTGTAGAAGTTGTATAGTGATTGATTTCTCACGCGTTAGAAGAGTCGACATAGTTGCAGATGACAACGATTTTCCCCAGCCATAGCAACCCTCTACATTGAATTTGTTGTTCCTGAGTAACATCTCCAAAGACTCTCCACCGCTTTAGTCGTATATCGTACAATATCAAGCCATGAAGCCCTGCAACTGCCAGATACATCCCATCCCTACTAGCAGCAACGTGTAAAACGGGCCAGTTTTGTGATATATAAGATACCTGACACATTCCAGTCAATAAGAAGCAATATCTAATAGAAGGAGGTACGGAATTTGGGTAGAAAGGCAAGCCATTCCCAAAAGTGTGTTTCAATACTTAACTGGAAGATTGAGGTGCAATATCTTAAGTTCATCGGTATCTTCTGCATGTACAATAAGCAATCGGTCTTCTCCATAAATAACTTGTCGCACGTAGGTCGTACCCGAAACACCTCTATTGAGGCAGCATTTGCCAAAGGAGAATGCAATAATTCTCTCATACGATCTTTCTTCAATAACATAAAGCCTAAACCCATGTTCGTCCCAATGCATCAGTGAGGCTCCACCCATCACAGGTTCATACTTCAAATCCTGGTTTGGCTTAACAACAGGAGAAGAAACAGAACTCAAACCTATCTGACGGATTGTAGACATCAAACGACAGCCAGAGACAGACCAAACCGTAAGACCTCTTAACTTCCATCCAACTGCAAAAGCCGAGTTGTCAGGTGTCCAAGCAATACAACTGACAGGTCCAGTATCTTCCACACTATATCTGCACCAACAAGTTCATAGAGAAGGAATTATGTTCATCATATATCATGACAGAATAAAAAAAGAAATTAACATAGAATACTTTGAAAACAGTGACAAGAACCCTGGAAAAATGAGCTAGATACACTTATGATTAAAACTGAACACTCGCAGTTAACAAAAGAGTGGGAAAGAACATGGCTACACAAAATGTTGTACCATCCCTACGATGAATGAAATCATAAAAGTCAAGTCAGATATTAAAATACAAGAAGTCAAGAAGCAAGGCAAATTTTTTTTTTTTTTATTTATCTTTTTGGCAGGAAGGGGATGGGGGGAGGGGAGAACAGGTGATAAGGTATTTGGGTTCCTTCAAATATTTGGCTATTTTCCAAACCAGAGACAGCTATACGAACCATATATTAAAGTCCACACTATCTACCATGAGTGGGAAAAAAAGGAAAAGAAAAACATTGCCACCGAAATGAGAAGTCCAACTGTGTCATTGAACTCGTCATACCATGCGATATTCTATATCTACTTTTCAAGGCATCAAAGAAATAGAGACCACTACAAAGACTTCTCAGAATGAAAATCTTACCCCCAATCATGCAAAGAGACAGAGCGAATAAGTGAAGCAGAATCTGCAAGGTCATACAACCGAACAATTCCCTTTAGAGTTCCAACAGCAAGAATTTGTTGCTCTGGAGCCACTGATGCACATACAACATCCTCCGAAACCAATCTCCTTTCAACTAAAATAGATTCAGTGAGCTTCAGACCTCTCTTGCTCACAGAACACTGAATGAGTTTCCCATCAGAAAACAGCACTAATAGCAACCGCAATGTCATTGAATACTCAAGATGAACAACTGCAGAGGTCTGAGGTACAATGTGATTCACATGGTTGGACACATCAACACCTTGAATTCCGCTTGTAATTAGGCCGTTGCCCAAGTGATTGGACAATTTATTCGTACCGGTGTTATCATGTCGCGACACATCAAGGAAAAATGCACCGCAAAACTGTATTATGACAGAAAACTATTACTTCTCCCATTGTCCAAAACCAAGGTAAGACTAAATAGTTAAAACTTCCCAACACAAAACCGACAAGACTACTTTAAATATCACAGAATAATTGTATATTCTAATGAAATGCACATAATCTAGAAAAGTTACAATATATATACATATATATATATTGATAACAAAATAAATTACCATGCAAAAGTGCATACCTCACCCTTCCAAGATATGTTGTACAATGATCCATCAGAGAGTCCAATCAGCATGTGTTTGGTATCACAAATGAAGTTGCTCCTATCATCGGAACATGAAAAACACAACATTTTACTGAGGATCCAAACACAAGCAAACTGGACTATTGACATACTAGAAAATAGAATCCGGCAAATCCGGGTTTAACAAATCCAGCACTTCTACACTTTCCTTCTATGAATGAATAACTACGAAGTGCATAAATTCTACCGAGACATTAGTGAAGCGGATAAATTGACATGTGTAAGATAATAATTAGTTGATGGAGAAAGATATATAAAATAAATAATATAATATAGATAGAAGATGTCTAGAAGTCTTTCTAGATCTAGAAAGACTTCTAGAAATTTTACATGCCATATTGGATTTTTGGGGCCATGTGGCAATGGAATGGACCAATGCACAAACCATTGGAGATGCTCTAATTCAGCACAACAAAACCTGCACTTCCCAAAATGTGCAGGCACATCACGTGAAACTAACACAAATTGTTTATACTGTGAGCTGTTCTAATCTCAGTAACTCAGATAGAAAACAATCCTATGGATGAATGTGACACGGGAACGGAATTTATATATAAGTTCAATTCAACTGATCCTTACATTGTCAACTTCTTATTTGCAAAGGGAACTTGCTCGCTGAGAAGTAATGATATGTTTCCGAAAAATAAACCAGTTGGTTGCTTCCCGCCAACATGTATTTTCTTTTCTGTAATTTGAACCTTGAAAATGTGAAGATAAAAGGACGACGTCTGCAAAAAGAGAACGATTTCAAATTACCAAAAGCCCGCACAGATGATTGGGCCATCGACCATTCCACATATAGAAGTACTAAATTCTACAAATGAAAGGTAGAGACGCAGTTTAATCATATACATTTCTGAAAGCATTAGTCTCAGTTGTTCAGAGTCACCTCATTTAAAGTTAGCTGTGCAAGTAAAAAAATAGCAGTGGAGGAACGCAAAAGGAACCACATTTATGGACACTTCCTACATAGTACTTTATACAGAACATTTTTGCACCTATCTCTATTGTCCCATGGTGTAGCAAACTAGCACCATGACATCATAGCATAATCATCTGTAAAGATGCTAACTGCCTAGACACGGTATATAATAGCAAAGTTATAGAATGTCTTCAAATTCAGGTCATATAGTACCAGTATTTCAAACTGAACAACAGTGCCAGTCACTCTTGCAGAGTTTACACAGCTCAATTACTGCTTGATGAGTTCAAGGATTACATATGACATAAATTGGTCAGTCAGGATTACAGCTGACAAGTCACAACACATGGTGTGAATTAAATCATGGCACTCTATCTACCTAGTTTCATAAATATCGATAAAAATTGAGGCACGGCAGTTTTTCTCCTTTTCTCCTTTTCGCCACTAGCATTGCACCAAGAAATTTAGAACTTACAAGAACAGCAACGAGCTTCGTGTCCGGACTCCAAATGGCCTGTAAATTCTCCCCTTCTCTAGTGATCGAATTCAAATCTCTCTTATACTTCCCCAATCTCACTCTATGCTGCAACAACAAATCAAAGGCAAAATATAAAAGTAAAACATGCTCAACCCAATTGCCCATATGCCGCAGATAAATAACCAAATTCAAATACAACCGTACAAAATCTGAAATGGCGGACCTGAGAAGAAGACCACAGCTCAAGGTGGGTGGGGGCCACAACAAGTAGCAACCCATTAACGACTTTGAGATACACGATCTGTGGCGTGGAGGGGCAGCTCGGTGAATCCAGGGGGATGACCTGCGGCCATCCGTATGCCATATACATCTTCGAGTGATCTTATGAGAAAATTTGAAAATAATTAAGCTTTTAGAGTGAGAGGCTCATGCAGTGTGATTGATGACTGCAAAGAAAAAAGATAGGAAAAACAATGGGGGGGTGGGTTTCTAAAGAAGATGGAATCCGATCGGCGGAATTTTGCAGAGGAGATACAACCATTTTTCCATTGAAGACGAAGATCTGAGATTTTCAGAGCAACGAGTCACGTTAACAGTTAATTTACACCTGTAGTCCTTGAACTGACTCTTATTTGCAATTTCAGCCCCTCAAGTTTTGGAGCGGTCGCGTTGTGGGCCTTAGCTGGACTATTTTGAGCAAAGAACTGTAAGTGCTCAGTAATACTGATAATTTTGGGCTGGATTTATTGGGTGGGCTCTAGTAGGGGTGTGAATTGCGAAACAGAATTTTCATAGAATTAAAAGGATTAAAGGACACTAATTATCTTTTTGACCCCTGCATTTGCACAGAAATCTATATAATAGTGAAAAAAAATTGTAAAAATCATAACATCATTATTGAAAAAAAAAATAAAAAGAAAATTTAAATATTATTAAATATTTTTTTATATACAATGTTTGTGGTTTTTCTATCATCACAATCTCTATCACCACAAACCATTATCTTCAAACCCCTCCGATCGTGACTCTAGATATTGCCACATACAACTGTCCTTGACTGAATACAGGGTTCTTCAGTAGTACGCTGACGTGGGACAGTGACTGGCCTTGACTCTTATTGATAGTCATAGCATAGGAAACCATGAGCGGAAACTGCCTGCACTAAAACTTCAACGGTATCCTCAAATTGGACGGTATAATTGTGAGCCTAAGAATATGAAGCTTATCACCAGTTCTACCACCGGTTAAAATCTTGCATTCGAGGACATGGCTGTTGAGCTTAGTGATAACTAATCGTATACCTGTTGACATCGAAATTCGTAAAACAAAAACATATCACTCAAATTCGTACAAAGATAAGAGAAAATTTAGATGATAGATTGAATTTTGATGAACAGTACAGCGCACAACCCCATGGAGTGATCAATGTTTCTGAGAAGCATCATTGGAGTGTCGACCTTCAGGTGCAGTTTATGATTCGGAAGTCCCGAGCACTTGATCCCATTGAGAATTCAAGAGAGTAAAGATCCTGAAAAGAATCATATCCAGCATCTAACTTACACGGGGTATCTAAACTCAAATAAGTCCTTCGTTGGGATGAGTTCAGTGAGCTCATGTACTCGTTAACGGACTCAACCACATCAACTGTGGGAGCGAGTATGGCTCTGTCCTTCAGATAGGTAAGATCGTCATCTGAATCCTTGTGAGTGTAGAAGAATATCGTCGGGGATGACGATATAAGTACAACTGTCATTGGATCCATCGACTGTACCGTCGTCGATGCTTGCAAGCCACTCTGAGAAGCGCCTCAACTCATCGTACTCATCACTCCCACCAAAGCTTCAAAGTCTTATATTCCGAGTCAGTCACAGAATGATACAATCGTGCTACAACTTGGTTAAATTGATGGTGGCATTAACTATGTCGCTTCGACAGTTATTAGGGACAACGGGGAGTATCTATCTAAAATCCCCACCAAACACAACACACTTTCCGCTAAATTGAAGATTTTTCCTCGATGGATCAACTGCTTCCATTAAGACTCGCAAGGTGTTGTCAACCGCCTGGAAGCAACATTTGTTCATCATCGGGGCTTCATCCCAAATGATTAACCGACATCGTATTATCAGTTCGGCCAAATGACTCTGTTGGCTAATGTAATAGAGGCTTCCATTGGGTTTAGTGGGATTTTGAATCGTCAATGCGCGGTGCGTCCGCCGAGTTGCGATACCGCTCGATGCAACGTACAACACAATTTCACCTTTGGATATCAAAGCAGAAGACAACGCCCTCCAGACATACGCTTTATCGGTGCCGCCATATCCATAAACAAAAAACATGCGGTTGTCGGTACAGTACATAGAGCCTATTATCGAGCCATAAACATTCCGCTGCTCGTCAGTCATATCGCCCCCCTTGAGTGTTAAAACCGTGGGAAGAAGAAAAGAAAAGAGAGAGAGAGAGAGAGAGAGAGAGAGAGAGAGAGATATGAGAGAGAAAGAGAGTCCAATTCCTTGGTCACGAAGTCTTTGATCAAAAGGAATCCTTTTCCTTCCAAATTTAAGAATCATTTCCCTTCCCCAAGTCTTCTAAACCTAGCATTATAAATATATCCCCTCCCCGTCAGATTTTTATTTTTCTCACGCCAAATAAAAACTCGAGCCCTTTCCTAAAATCTCTCGAGCCTTCCACCTATGCAAGCTGCGCCCCATGCCCGCGAGCCAAAAAGCCTACGCCAAGCAAGCACCCAAGACCCCGCGAGCCATTTCATTTTCCCTTTTTTCTGAGCATGGTAAACCGATCTTTTCCTATTCTCTTTGGGCTGAGATTATGTGTTTTAAATAACAAGAAGAATCGATTTTAATAAGGTTTAAAGAGTTCAAGAAAATAAAGAAAGAAAACCCAGTTTGATCTTGGTTCGAGTTGTTTTTCAAAGAGGTTTAAAAATAGTTTAAAATCTGGAATTTTGAGTTGTTTATGCTTGCTTAAGGCTTAGGATAAATCAAGAAATAAGATCGAGTTGCATGCCTTTGAGTTTTGTTAAAAAGAGAAGAAATTTCGGGTTTTTGTGCATGCTATTTTGATCTGTAATTATGCGTATTTGATTGAAACTAAAGGTTGGAATTATGTTATTATTTGTCTTGAATTGAGGTATGAAAATCAAGTTTAATGGGTTGGTCTAAGTTGCCTTCATCTTGTATTAATCCTTGAATTTTTGTCATGTTTAAACTTACGATTTGCTGAAATATGTCCTTCCATTCATGAGTTGTTTTAACCTTCGAACTCTAGCCGTTTGTGTAACACCCCGCTTACTATTACTAGAGTTATGAAAATCAGAGTAAAATTTTTGCGCTTTATAATTTGAAAACACTTATTTAATTTTTGAAAACTCTTACTAACTTTTTCGAAAATACTTTATCTTTATCGCGGGATGCTACTAAACTAACTAACTTACTTTATCTCTTTATCTCCTTGTCTCGTTATCTCTTTCAAGACATTAGGCATATATGCATCTAACTGGACTCTTACTATCTCCCGGACATTGGCCGGTAAATCATGCATGCATCCAAATCAAGTCCACTTTCGAGATTAGGTACCGTGGAAAATACTGGATTTAAACATGCAAAGTCTAGTGTCTCACGATCTCATACATATCTGATAATGCGGAAGTTAATGATCAATCATACTTAGTTTAAAAACATATTCAAATAAATCCTATAACATGATTCATAAATATCCAATTGCTTTGACCACCACCACCTAGCTTGCTCACGCTCTACGCTGGACTCCATCACCTAAAAATGATAGATAGTGGGGGGCGTGAGCATAAAGTCCACGTGCTCCCTAGAAACCGACACTGATTATACATCAACCATAATAATCCATCATGAAATATGAATATATGCAACTAATTGTTCTGATGCCGAAGTAAACTACTAACATCCGGACTTGTTCGGGAAATCATGTGCACATTCCGGGTGGCACTGGCCGCCCCGGAACCTGGATGGTGGCATTGGTGTCCCAACCCAGGCGATAAGTAACTACAAGGACCTACTTGTCGGTCATTGCCATTGGGAAAAATCTCTTACATACATACCTCAGACATGGTAAATGATTACAGCAATGAAATACCCAGTACGGGGTCCCCATCTGATAGCTGATGCATGAAAATTCTGGAAGAGGATGCGTAGCTGGCGAAGGCTCGACTCTCCATAAGCTACAAAGATACTTAAGCAAAAAGTACATTAGTGCCGATTTTTTTAAAATACATTTAAATTTCGTTTTCCAGTCTGACTTTAACGGCTTGCCGAATTAATAAAATTTACGAGCTAAGTTAAAAAAATTCTGTCTTGAGGCTATCTAGGGTTCTCGGAAGATTTTCTAAGTTCGGAACTAATTTCTCTGGCTTAAGCTTGGACTGACTCAGTTTGGAAAAATGCCTTAATCTCGGCTCACGCTCGAACCGAAATTCTGATATGGAAAATCTTGAACTGTCCGGCTTGCCCAGACTGGTTCGGCTAGACTGGACCAGCGGCTCACTCGTGAACCGGCCGGTCGCTGGATGGCTAGGTGCGGCCCGGTTCGACTGCGGTCAGGGTCAATTGGCGCGGCAGCTCACGGGCACGCGCAGACACTGCTGAAAAACGGCCTCGCTGGCGCACGGGTTCATAAGATGCCACGGCCACTGGCGCAAGGGAGCGCTGGATCGCGACTGGTGGCGCACGGACGCGGTGCAGGCAGGGTAGTGGTGCTGGGGCGCGCTGGCAGACAGAACAGGCCGGTTTTCATGCCTTTAACAACTCAAAACATTCATACCACACATAGCCTCGAAATAACGTAAAATTACACGTTAAGCAAGCCTCGAAATCAATATGTTAAGACTTAAACATTTGATATATCGAAAACACGTTGTCTGAGGTCCAACTCGGTCTTATTAAATACGATAGGATAATAAAACTTATGATTTCACTTGAATTGGTAGGTATTTTGATTCGATATAATGAGCAAAATATAAATTCAGTCCGGGCTCAAAAGAATACCTAATTAGAAAGCCTAGAAATAAACCTACAACTTTCATGAAGATCACATGCATCACCCCGCTACGTAGGGCCAGTTTTTCGCCAATGTTACCTTCGAAAACGCTTATAAATTTTTCACAATCATTTGCAAACTTGTCTCGGGATGCTGCTAAAAACTTATTTGCTTTGAAAATCCGTTTTCCTTAACTAGGTCTATCAACTGGTTTAGACTTTAAGAAAATCAGATTTAAAGCTTTTATCGAATCTTGCATTTTTAACTGGTCCCGTTCGTACTGGCGAACTGGATAAATTATTTAAGTCTGAAAGTACTGTCATGCAAATTCGAAATAAAAGCAAGCATAGCGGAAAGTCTGAAAATGCGTGGAAATATTAGTTATACAAAACATGATAACAAATGTCCCTGGAACGGCTCGTTGTGCCATCTCCACGACCACAACCACCACAGCTCGACTCACGCCTGCCCGCCGACCCTGCCATCTGAAAATATAAAGTGGGGGTGAGTACGGTCCACTTGTACTCCACAAAAACCCATTCTAAAGTAAACAACAATAATAATAATGATATCACAAAACCGGTATATATAAGTAAACTAAAATCTCCCAGAACACTATGGCCGATAACTCCCGGAACACTCTGGCCGGTAACTCCCAGACTCTCTGGCCGGTAACCGTGTGCACACTCTGATGGTATAACTATGGAGAACTGGGCCACCATCAGAACTTAGAGAAAGCAAACTTGGCCTTAACCCCAAGCGGATAAAACTCATATACATACCTGAACGTGATATCGACTATTATACTCAATTTATAACCCAGACTGGGTACCCACCTGATGTGCTTTGAAAATATATAAGTGCGGCTGTGCTGGTAGCTGACTCCTCAAGCTACATAAAAATATAAGCAAACAAATATACTAAGTACTATGCTCGTCATATGCTCAATAATATGCTAGGATGCTCTACTCTATCAGATTACTCATCCGGATATGAAGGAACGCTCTAAGGGTTCACTAAAATAATTCTAAGTCCGGAAATTAGACTGATGCGCTTAACTGATCTGGTTTGGCTCGGAAAATTACTTAAATTTTAGAATAAGACTTGGACGGAAAATCACGAACCAAAACTGACTCGAACCGCCGGCTAAACCGGTCGGTTCGCTCACTAACTGAACCGGGTCGGGCTAAACCGGACCGGGTTGGACCACCGGTTCACTCTGGACCGGGTGGTCACAGACTGAATGGACTGGCCGGGCTTGGTCCCGTGCTGGGCCGGCTGGGGCCCTGGCACGGCACTAGGCACGAGCTGGGTGTGACCGGCCTCGGTGCTAGGCGCTGCTGGGCGCGGGCTGTGCGGCTGGCACGAGCCCTGGCACGACTAGTGCCACTAGGTGTGGTTGGGCACGGCTAAGGGTCACTGGGAGTGTTGGCGCGCTGCTGGGCAAGACCGAACACGAGGGACGCGGGGCTGACGCGTACCCGGGATGACTGAGCACTGGGCGTGCAGCTGGCACGACCCGAGTGCGGCTGGCACGAGGACTGATGCGGCCAGACATTACTCGCGCGGCTCAGGCGCGGTTAAGGCTATTAGGGCACTGTCGGGCGACCCTGGGCACGCGGGCGTGCTACTGGGCACGTCCCGAGGCCTCTGAACATGGCTCGGGTTCATTGCCTCGCTCATGCTTTGGAATTGCACGTTCAAGTTCTCGAGTTTGTCCTTCATCTCCGTGTTGGCCATGTCTTTCTTTTCTTGCCGTCGCTCTTTACTTCGTGGACTCATTTTGAAGAGATTTTATTTTTATTTTTATCTTACGTAAGAACCTACCAGGGGAATAGTAATACTTCCGCAAATAATTCTAATCCAAGCCTCACGCAATTCCCACAACACTCAGTATGGGTATCAACACGTTTTTTTTTTTAATTAATAAATTCACGCAGAACAAGCTACGTAACCAAAAGAAAACAACCCAAAGGAAAATTAATTCTCGTGCAAAACATCAAGGTGGACACTCGTGAGGGAAATAAAAATATATATTTTTTTTTTAAATCCCAATCAGCTCACGCAACTTGACTTCTCTTTTTTTTTTGTACTATAGCGACTCACGCGACACTCAAAAACAATAAGACAATTTTTCTTTTTTTTGATATAAACATAAATAAAAAAGAATGGGGAAAGAAAAAAAACACACGATCTAACACCTCTCAATGAAAGCACCAATAATGAAGATCGTGTGTTCCGATTGTCGACAAGCCGCTCCCGCGCCTTAAATCGCACGATAGGTGTATCGCGAGCCACGTGAGCGCCTCTTGAAACGAATAAAATTGCAAAAGAAATCTAGAAGAAATCTAAGGCAAAGTGTTTGAACAAAAGTTCGGGTTTTGTATTAATATTCAATGATGAATAATTTGAATGAGTACATAGGGTATTTATAAGAAAAACTAGATCTAGTCTGCCAACTATAATTCTAACTAGGAAATAATATCTAATCCTAAGGTAACTAAATGTCTTGCATCCCAAGACTTATAAAACTCCTAAGTTAATAAAATCTCCTAACAATCTAACTACTCACGTGAATTAACTAATCCTAACATCTAACAAATACTAACGGCTAAATAATATATTCTAACCTAACATGCTAACAATATATACGCTAACATAATAATTGAATCCTAACTAACAAACTACTAACCTCACGCTAATATCTAATGACTAAACAATACTAACGCCGCTAACATATATCTAACAAAATAATTAAGTAATTAAATAATTAATCTAATAAAATGTCTTCTAGAATCTTCGCTCCTCGGCTCGCACGGCTCGTCTCGTGTGCTTGCGTGTCACGCCCGCGCACTCCTCCTCGTGCTCGGTCGCGCGGTGTCCTCGGTCTGTTGCCAACTCCGTCTATGGAAGAGACCCTAGCCGCCTTCAAAGAGTCTTCCACGTTCACACCTCCCTTTTGTGCCTTGCCTACCCTGCTAAGGAAACCGCTCGTGCGCTCGTCCGTATTGCCTTTGCCTATTCCTTCAAGGACTCTTCCTATCGCCAACCTTGTACGCGCGTGACTACATCTGCAACACCCCGCTAACTAGGGCCAAATTTTCGCAAATTTTAACTCTTTCGAAAACGCTTATAAATTTTTTGATATCATTTGCAAACTATCTCGAGATGCTGCTAAGGACTTTTCTGCTTAAAAACCCGTTTCTTTAACCTAGGTCTAACGACTGGTTTAGACTTAAAGAATTCAGGTTTATATTTTTACGAATCATGCATATTAGTCTGAACCCGTTCGTACTGGCGAACCGGGTAAAATTATTTAAGTCTGGAAATAAAGTTATGCATGTTCGAAAATAAACACAAGCATAGCGGAAGTCTGAAATACGTGGTTATAATAGTTTACACAACAGTTTAAACAAATGTCCCGGGAACAGCTTTCGTGCGGAACTCACGACCACCACCACCACAGCTCGTCTCACGCCTGCCCGCCGACCCTGTCATCTGAAAATATAAAGTGGGGGTGAGTACGGTCCACTTGTACTCCATAAAAACCCATTCTAAAGTAAACAGCAATATTAATAATGATATCACAAACTGGTATATATAAGTAAACTGTAACTCCCGGAACTCTCTGGCCGGTAACTCCCGGAACACTCTGGCCGGTAACCGTGTGCACACTCTGATGGTATAACTAGGGCAAACTGGGCCACCACCAGAACTTAGGGAAGGCAAACTTGGCCTTAACCCAAAGTGGATAAAACTCATATACATACCTGAACGTGATATCGACTATTAAACTCAATGTATAACCCAGACTGGGTCCCCACCTGATCGGTTTTGAAAATGAGTAAGTGCGGCTGTGCTGGTAGCTGACTCCTCAAGCTACATAAAAATATAAGCAAACAAATATACTAAGTACTATGCTCGTCATATGCTCAAAAATATGCTAGGATGCTCTACTCTATCAGATTACTCATCCGGATATAAAGGAACGCTCTAAGGGTTCACAGAAATAATTCTAAGTCCGGAAATAATACTGATATGCTTAACTGATCTGGTTTGGCTCGGAAAAATACTTAAATTTCGGAATAAGACTCGGACCGAAAATCACGAACCAAAACGGACTCGAACCGCCGGCTAAACCGGCCGGTTCGCTAACTGGCTGAACCGGGTCGGGCTGGACCGGACCCGGTTGGACCACCGGGTCACACTGGACCGGTTGGTCACGGGCTGCTCGGACTGGCCGGGCTCGATCCCGTGCCGGGCCTGCTGGGGCCATGGCACGGCGCTGGGCACTAGCTGGGTGCGACCGGGCACGGTACTAGGCGCTGCTGGGCGCGGGCTGTGCGGCTGGCACGGGCCCTGGCACGACTGGTGCCACTAGGTGCGGCTGGGCACGACCGAGAGTCACTGGGTGTGCTGGCGTGCTGCTGGGCACGGTCGAGCACGAGGGACGCGGGAACTGGCGCGTACCCGGGTTGACTGGGCACTGGGCGTGCGGCTGGCACGACCCGAGTGCGACTGGCGCGAGAACGGACGTGGCCAGACACTACTCGCGCGGCTCGGGCGCGGCTAGGGCTGTCAGGGTGCTACCGGGCGACCCTGGGCACGCGGGCATGCTGCTGGGCACGTCCCGGGCTAACTGACTACTCGGGCGTGCTGCTGGGCACGTCCCGAGGCCTCTGGACCTGACTCGGGGTCACTACAGCACGGCACTGGACACTCGGGTGCGCTGCTGGCACGACCCGAGGTCGACTCCGCGTGGTACGAGCGACTGGCTCGGGATCACGCGTGCATGACACTGGGACAGCGCTGCCGGGCGCTGTCGGAGGTGCTCTGGCGCGACTGGCGCTGAGACCTCGCGGGCTGGCACGGACAGGCGCGGCTGGGCGCTGTCACGTGCACTGGGGACTGCGGTGCCTCGCGAGCGCTAGGCGCGGGCACGGACAGGGGCACTGCCTGGCCCCTGCGACGCGGCACGGGCACGGCACGCGCGACTGGCGCGGCTGGTGACCCTAGCCGGTCCTTTGCCAAACTTCCGACAACTTTGCCGGGGACTACTGAACCAAATCAACCTAATATGACATAAAATGCTCAAAAATGCCAAAAGTCACTGAGGGACCTCGGTTGGATTTGGTGGTGGGCTTATAGGGCCGATTAGGCACGAGGCCACCCTAGGGCACAAAAATGAACATGCTCAACATGAAAATTGACCTAGGGCCGAATGATATACATCAAAAATCATGGCTAATGAGGCTAGAACATTGGTCAATACATGCATGCACATATACTTAGGTTCGGGGGTGAAAATGGCTCGATTTCACTTAACAAATTGACCGAACAAATGAACTCAAAGCATGAAACTGTTTTAACCATGTCATACTCATGATTTTTGAGGATTTTTAAGATACTAATCTCGGCCATATCATGCATGTACCATAACTTACGAAATTAGGGCTTAAATCTTCAAAAATCCAAATCTCCATATTCTTCTCGTGCATGGCATCATTTTTGTACATGATAAATCTTATTTTATCATGAATAAGCTAGGAAAAATGAAAGTCACGAGCTAACCTTGCTCGAGCTCGCGAATGGTGCTAATGGCCTTTGCTCGGGCTCGCAAATGGCCTAGGAGACTAGCCTCGACTTAGGGGCTTGAATGGCTGAGGAGGATAGCTTCAAGAGACTTAGAAAAATCCAAACTAAGCTTGGATAATGATAAGCCTCGAGATAACTAGGCTGGAACAAGCTGGACACGAGCACTCCTCTTCCCCGGGGCACACGCGCGCGCGGCTAGGCTTGCCTTGGCTTGCTCTCGGTTTTTCTCTTGTTTTCCCTCAATGTGCTAAGTGTTATGCTCGAAAATTATGAGTATCCAAGAGCTCTAACACTCAGCTGAAGGTGGCCTTATAAGGGAAATGCATGGGCGGAGAAAACAATGCTCAAAGTGGAGACACACACACATCACATGTGCATGGGGACATGGTTTGGGGCTGTTTGCACGAACTTGGAGGGTTTGCAGGGGCATCTTGACTGACCAAGGCATTAAAATATGATGGAGAGCAGGTCTGGTCGGTCCCAAGGTGGAGGAGGAGGTAGTGGGGGACAATGCCTTACACACTTGAATAAAATATTCCACAAGCACATGCTCCACTTTGGCTTAATCATAGGCTGACTTCCTTAACACTTTCTTAGGGACATCTTAGCCCTAAATGACCCTCATTAAGTCCTTAATACACGCAGCATTGGGTCATGGAAGGAAGTGGGCCGGAATTTCAAGAATTGGGCTCCAAATGATGGGCTGTCGCTGCTGGCGCTGGGCTGGGCGCGAGCTGGGCTGCACACGGCCCTGGGCTGGGCGCTGGGCTGCGCGAACGGGCCTGTGCACGCGGACTGGGCGCGGGACAAACCTTGGACCGAGAAAAAATGACTTTCTAAGGCATAAATGACATGGCCCATGATCCTATCTTGATGCATAATACTTAGAAAAATTCCAAAGGTGTTTGGCCATGACTTGGGCCACCATACTTGACTCGCGCGAGGCTAGGGTGCGGGTACTAGGGCGCGACTCATGGCCCGACTTGGAATGCACTTGAACCGAGGCTAACCCTTGGCTAGGGCCGAAAAATGGCCACACTTAGGTGCCACCAAACTTAAGAAAATCCCCTTAATACTTGGTCATGACTAGGTGCGGACTCGGCACGACTTTGGCCCGAACTCGCGAACCCTAGGCGCGAGTGATCTCGGGGCCACGCACGAACTAGGTGCGGTATACTAGACCGAGGGAATAACATCCAAGGCTTGACAAACATGATCTCATACTTAGAAAATATTCTAAGTAAGGCTATGAGCATGGCTAGGGCTCGAACAAGACTCGAGACAACTAGGGCTCGAGAATTGGCTAGGCGCGAACTAGGCGCGATACTCGTGACCGAACGACTCGGTTCTGGACACGGCTTAACTTGGACGATTTATCGAACATACTCGGTTTCGATTATTCGTCAACTGAAATAATTAATTCCGACTGAATAAAATCCATTGATAAAATAAATGGACCAGAATTAATAACTGGGATTGAATAAATGATAACTGGGCTCGAAACTCAAGACGAGCAGTATTAATAAAAAGAAATAGTTCAACTGGGAACTAAAAACTGTCATTTTATTAATACAGAACTGGGCTATTACAATCTATCTCCCTTAAAATATTTCCGTCCTCGGAAATACTAAACTGGAGAAATACATACAAGAACTGAAAATATATACAACTGGGTACATATCAGAACTAAAAATCTAGGAAACGAGCTCTGATGTCTGCCTCGCGCTCCCAAGTGGCATCTGAATCTCCGTGGCGATTCCATCTGATACGAACGAGGGGAACGTCTCGGTTCCTGAGCCAAAGGACCTTTCGATCCAGAACTGCTACCGGCTGCTCCTTGTAAGTCAAATCTGGCTGGAGCTGAATCTCGCTGTACTGAAGCACATGCTCGGGATCGCACACGTATGGGCGTAGCATCGAGATCTGAAACACGTTGTGCACGCCAGCCAACTCGGGAGGCAGAGCTAATCGATAGGCGACTTCGCCCACTCGTTCGAGAATCTCGAACGGGCCTATATAGCGAGGATGCAACTTCCCTCTCTTCCCGAAGCGAACGACCCCTCTCATCGGTCGAACCTTCAGGAAAACATGATCTCCGGGCTCAAAATGCATCTCTCGTCTATGCTGATCGACTGAGGACTTTTGCCGACTCTGAGGTGTCTTGAGCCTCTCTCTGATCCAGGCTACTTGCTCAACTGTCTCCTCGATCAACTTCGGACCGAGTACTCGTCGCTCTCCGACGTCATCCCAGTAAAGGGGCGACCGACACTTGCGGCCATACAGTGCTTCATAGGGAGCCATCTGAATAGACGCCTGATAACTGTTGTTATAGGCGAACTCAGCTAGGGGCAGCCACTTCTCCCACTTAGCACCTCTGTCCAGAATCAAGGCTCGGAGCATATCTTCGAGCGTCTAGATCGTCTTCTCGGACTGGCCGTCCGTCTCTGGATGATAAGCCGAACTAAACTTTAGCTGGGTGCCCATTGCCTCATGCAAACTCTCCCAGAATCGGCTGGTGAATCTGGGATCTCGATCGGATATGATCGTAACGGGCACTCCGTGGAGTCGAATAACACCACGGGTATATATCTCGACAATTTGATCCATCGACATGGTCATCGCCACAGGCATAAAATGTGCGACTTTCGTCAGCCTGTCTACCACTACCCAAATCGCGCCATGGTGCTCGGACGACTTAGGTAGTCCCGTGACGAAGTCCATGGTAACCTCTTCCCACTTCCAGCTGGGAATCTCAAGTGGCTGTAGCAGACCTATGGGACTCTTGTGCTCGGCCTTTACTTGCTGACAGACCAAGCACTTCTTCACGAAGTCTGCTACATCTCTCTTCATTCCTCGCCACCAGAACGACCTTTTCAGGTCGTGGTACATCTTGGTACTCCCAGGGTGGGCTAAGTATGGCGCACTGTGGGCCTCAGTCAGGATTTCCTTGCGTAACGTCCCGACTTTTGGCACGACAATGCGGCCCCTGAACTCCAAGGCTCCATCTATGCCTCGGTAAAAGCCCTCTATTCCTCCGGCGTGAACCTTCGCCTCTAAAGTGCGAATGAACTGATCGCAGGATTGCTCCCGCCGGATTCTGTCTCTCAGCATGGGCTGAACTCGCATCGAGCTAACACTCCCCGAAATCTCCTTAGGAAGTGAGTCGACAACCTCAATCTGCATCCGGGCAAACTCTCGGATAAGCTGGCGCTGATCGGTGATCGAGCAGACTAACTCACCCCTAACCTTACGGCTTAGGGCGTCTGCTACCACGTTCGCCTTCCCCGGATGGTACTGTATGGTGCAGTCATAATCTTTCACAAGCTCCAACCATAGCCTCTGGCGCATGTTGAGCTTCTTCTGTGTGAAGATATACTGCAAACTTTTGTGATTGGTAAAGATCCCACACCGACCACCATACAGATAATGGCGCCATATCTTGAGTGCATGCACAATCGCTGCCAACTCTAGGTCGTGCGTCGGGTAATTCTGCTCATGGGGCTTCAACTGACGTGAAGCGTACGCAACGACTTGGCCATCTTGCATCAGCACACACCCAAGACCCTGCTTCGAGGCATCACTATAGATGGTGAAACCTCGAGTAGGATCTGGAATAGTCAGCACTGGAGCCGTCGTAAGCCTCTTCTTGAGCTCTTGGAAGCTCTCCTCACAACGACTCGTCCACTCAAACTTCACAGATTTCCTCGTCAACTTGGACAAGGGGAGGGCAATCTTAGAAAATCCCTCGATAAACCTGCGATAGTACCCTGCTAGACCGAGAAAACTGCGGACCTCGGTGGGACTTCTGGGCGCTGACCAGTTCCGAACTGCGGCAATCTTCGCCGGATCAACCTCAATGCCTCTCTCGGTGATGATGTGGCCTAAAAATGCCACTCGCTTCAGCCAAAATTCACACTTCGAGAACTTGGCGTACAGCTTTTCTCGTCTAAGGGTCCCGAGAACAACCCTCAGATGCTGCTCATGCTCCTCCAAACTCCTGGAGTAGACCAAAATGTCATCAATAAAGACGATAACAAATTGGTCTAAGTACGGATGGAACACCCGATTCATCAAGTCCATGAACACCGCCGGCGCATTACTCAGACCAAACGGCATAACCACGAACTCGTAGTGTCCATATCTCGTCCGGAAAGCAGTCTTGGCTACATCGGACTCCTTAATCTTCAGCTGATGATAGCCGGAGCGTAAATCGATCTTGGAAAATACGCGGGCTCCTCTCAACTGGTCAAACAAGTCGTCTATCCTGGGGAGCGGATATTTATTCTTCACCGTTAACCGGTTGAGATCTCGATAATCGATGCACATTCTCATGGATCCGTCTTTCTTCTTGACGAATAGGACGGGTGCTCCCCAAGGTGAGACGCTGGGTCGGATAAAACCGAGTTTCAACAACTCCTCGATCTGCGTCTTCAGCTCCTGCAACTCCTTCGGAGCCATACGGTATGGTGCCTTAGACACCGGTCCTGCTCCTGGAACAAGATCGATGGTGAACTCCACCTGCCTGCTGGGTGGTCCTCCTGGTAGCTGATCCGGGAACACATCCACGAACTCACGAACAACTGGAACATCGTGAGGTGTCTGTGCTCTCGATCCTTCATCGACAAGGCTCACCAGGTAACCCTGACAATCTTCTCTGCGCAGAATCTTCCTCGCCTTCGCCATCGATACAACACGAGGTAGGGTTCGCGTCTTCGAGCCGAAAAAGGTGATCTGACTGTCCTTCGGAAGATGAAGAATAACCTCCCGATCGTGGCAACGAATGTCCGCTCGATAACGCGTCAACCAATCCATACCGAGAATGAGGTCGAAATCCCTCATCTCGATAACATAAGCTTCGGCCTTCAGAATTCGGCCGCCAATACTAAGGTTAAGGTCCTCTGCCTTGGAGCTCGTCACTATCTTCCTCCCCGAGGCTAGACTCACCTCGAGAGGGTCAACAGTGTTGATGGGCTGAACTCCAATGGCCTCCACACATCGAGTCGACACAAAAGAGTGCGTCGCACCAGTGTCGAACAGAGCAAATATAGGTACATCATTCAAAACAATCATTCCGGACATAGTACCTGGGTTCTGCTCTGCCTCAGCCTGCTCAACTGCATACACCTGAGCCTGCTGTCCTCGCCTCTGCTGCTGAGGCGGCCTCTGCTGCTGCTGCTGTGGCTGTCGGGGCTGCTGCTGAGGCTGCTGCTGCTGCTGCCTATCCGGACAGTTCCGGACGGTATGTCCGGGCCTCCGACAGTGAAAGCAGACGTTCTGCCCAGCAAGACACTCTCCGCGGTGTGGGCGTCCGCATGTGCCACATGGTGGGACCTGTGGCTGTCTCTGCCTGTTCCTCCGGTCATTCTGCTGACCCTTCCACTTTCTCTTGTTCTTAGGCTTCGCCTGCTGGACAGGCGCTGGCTGAGCTGGCGGTAGTGCCGGATACTGAACTGGGGGCAACGCTGGGGGCTGAGCTGAGTCCATCCTGAGACTGGCGTCTGTCTCCTGGGCCTTAGCGACGACATCGGCGTAAGACTGGACGCCGTGTCCCGCAACATGGTGACGAATAGCTGGCAGAAGCCCGTCACGAAAACGTCTCGCCTTCTTCGTCTCAGTGTCCACCAGATAAGGGACAAAGGACCCGAGACGAACAAACTCCCGCTCGTACTCATCTACGGAGCGGTGGCCCTGCTTAAGCGCCAAGAACTGGCGCTACATCTCAGCCTTGTAGGTATCCGGGTAATACTTCTCCCGCAGCATCTCCTTGAACTGTGCCCAGGTGAGGTTCTCCTTCTCACCAGGGCGCAAGCCCCAGTAGGAGTTCCACCACAGCCTGGCGTCTCCTGTCATCTGGACCTGGGCACACAGAATGTTGTGCCTCTCGGAGCACTCAATGATCTCGAAGATGGCCTCGAGACGCTGGATCCACTCATCGACTAGTCGAGGGTCTCCCTGCCCCGAAAACTTGTCTGGGTTGTAGCCGTGAAACTGGGTGACTACCTCAGCCTGGGACATCTCTCTCTGAGCTTGGTTCTGACGACGGGCCATCTGAGAATATGCCGCGTAACTGGGTCAGAACAGGAGGATGAAATTGCATAAGGCTGAAAGGAAACGCTGAATACTGGAATAGGCACAAATTTATTGACGAGTTGCTAAAAATAACTCGATAATCTAGAGTTCGACTAGAGTTCGAATCTAGAGTTCTGAAATCTGATAGAGGACATAACTGATACTACTAGGAGTCTTATACTGATCTGAGCATCTAGAGTTTGGATTATCTGAATTCTATTGAGCATAGACATAGTACGGTTTGCTTATATAAACTTTGAAAAACTTTTACAGCAAGCACTTACCTGGTAGTCGGCGCGGCGTGAGTGTGGTGTGGCCGAGTTTTGCAAAATTTCCCTGTCTTTTAAAACATTCAGAAGCACAAACGGCGCTCTGATACCAACTGCAACACCCCGCTAAATAGGGCCAAATTTTCGCAAATTTTAACTCTTTCGAAAACGCTTATAAATTTTTTGATATCATTTGCAAACTATCTCGAGATGCTGCTAAGGACTTTTCTGCTTAAAAACCCGTTTCTTTAACCTGTGTGTAACGACTGGTTTAGACTTAAAGAATTCAGGTTTATATTTTTACGAATCATGCATATTAGTCTGAACCCGTTCGTACTGGCGAACCGGGTAAATAAGTCTGGAAATAAAGTTATGCATGTTCGAAAATAAACACAAGCATAGCGGAAGTCTGAAATACGTGGTTATAATAGTTTACACAACAGTTTAAACAAATGTCCCGGGAACAGCTTTCGTGCGGAACTCACGACCACCACCACCACAGCTCGTCTCACGCCTGCCCGCCGACCCTGTCATCTGAAAATATAAAGTGGGGGTGAGTACAGTCCACTTGTACTCCATAAAAACCCATTCTAAAGTAAACAGCAATATTAATAATGATATCACAA